>SKCR01007970.1:0-24219 GCA_019454045.1 Zanthoxylum bungeanum | reverse complement strand
TCAAATGTTTACGAGTCTAACATAGTTCAATCACTCAAAGTATCAGATAAAAGCACATCAAGATTTTATCATTTCTATGATTTCTCCCTAAAGCAAACGATTTCATCATCGGACTTATGTCTAACTATTAAGGACTAAAAATAAACAATTTTTTTTTCTCTTTTTTTTTTCTTTTTTTCTCTTTTTTAGGCCCCCCCCCCGATGGTCTTTCTTTTCTTGCCGTAAAGTTTTCTGTTTCTCGATTTCCTTTTCTCCGATATCCATATTTGCTAAACCCTGCTTAACAAACTTTTTATTTTTAATCTCTAACCCAACGGATATCTATGATGGCTTTTAATACAAGGGGTTAGCATGATGCGTGTATGCATGAGATGCATGCGATGTATGAGGTATAATATGCATATTGTTATCAAAACAGATATCAGACTCATGCTTCTGACATATTTGGATCATGTTTGGATCTCCTAAGCTCATCAAGGATTTCATACAAGTTGGCTCATTATCATTTTAAAGTATTCAATCATATTATTGCGAGGTGCAAACTTGTCCCAGTTGAAAAAGGCCCAACAGGTTTACACTTTTGCGATAACATGGCTAAACAACTTCAAATGATAGGGGGCCCAAACACAAAGTGGCTCATCGGCATTTTAGAAACTTTTGGCCCAATCATCATAAGACACAAACTCGTCCCAGTTTAAATGGCCCAACAAGTTCACAGCTCATGACGAAAGGTCCAACTGAATCCAAATGATGATAGTCCCAAACACAAGCATAAATGGATGGTTTATATTGTTCATACAACTATGGTTCACATGTGGGATTATGGGAGTGTAGACAAAGTCTCCCGCTGGCGAAGGATTGCCCACAACTAGGACTCCCCACTCAAGGGTTCGAGCGACCAAGTGAGCACACATTTTTTATACCTTAGCTACGTGCCAACGAGTTATGGTGCATGACTGACTGTCAAATGGATTTCCTATTGAAGATTCCCCAGAGGGAGGGTGGAGCGAACTCTCTCAAATACCCAAGCCTCTTAGGCTCTTATCGCCTTGGTGACAGGAATAAACAATAGGTCCTCTAAATTAGTCCATCACGGTAAGCTTCGAGTAAATGATTATCTAGGTACATTTACAGCTTTTCCTTCCAGCTATAGAAAGGTAGTGAATGAAGGAAGACACCAAACTATTACCTAGCTCTAATAGTGCCTTTGATTAAACCCCTTCAACCTACTAGAGAAACGGTTAACTAAAACAAAAATCACAAACATTACAAGGCATTATTTCGGGGCCGATTCTCTATCCCCAGTGGAGTCGCCAGACTGTATGACACAGAAATCAGCGACACTATTCCAGGCTCATGGCCCGGTCGGGAGTACGGACTAGCCCGCAGGGGACTAAACCGGAGAAATAAAATGGAGTCGCACCCAGTGTGAACTGGGAAATGATTTAAGGCCGCACTCACCCCTAGCAAGGGAAGACCTCAAACTGTTGGTTCAGAATGGTCCCTTACTTATGCCACTTATAATGAACGGATTTATGCGATAATATAACCGAGTCTACGCAACATACATACGCAAGAATAACCTACCTCTAAGTTTGCATACAACCTATATCTAAGTTCGCATACAACCTATATATAAGTTTGCATGCATAAAAGTAAATCGACATAACAGTAAGCACACAATTGCATAAACATATGCGTGAACGTTTCTTCAAGCGGTACGTGGAGTTGAATCCCAAGTACATACCGTACTACCGTCCATTCGGATTCGGCTACGAAATTTAAGTCTGGGTTTCCATCCAATATACCACGAGAAGCAACACTCAATCATTAACCCAATATTGACATACATGAAACAGGATAATGCATATAACCATAAATAACCGAATAGACAAACATGTGAAACAATGAGGAAAGATAAATAACACAAAATAAATGCGGAACAATAAAACAACAATAAACATGAATTAAATGCGAAATAATAAAAGACTAATAATACGAAATAAATGCGGAATAATAAATATGTGACCAAAGAACTTAGCCGTTTTCAATGTTGGACTTCGCATACGCGGTTGGATGTATTCCACGTCCAACCAAGCATGCCGTGTCTGGGATAACAAAATAAAATATAACAAATGGTGCCCTCAGGTCTTACCTTTTAAGTCACTTCCCGGGAGCGCGTTGGGACGTCGCCGGAAGGGTTAGCATTTCCGTTGTTTTTCTGGTTCGCTGTTTTCCCTTGCTGTTTCACTGTTTTGGACTGTTGTTTTCTCTATTTTTGCTGCTGTTTCGGTCGCTATTTTGGACTATTTTTGGGTGATTTGTTCACTATTTTGGGATGATCCAGGGTGTATTTTGGGTGATTTATTCACTGTTTTGGGGGACTATATTAGGGGCAGTTTTGTTCATGTTCAGGTCACGCTGCTGGCTCCTTGCTGATCATGCGCTATTTCCCTTTTATCGGTCAGTGCTTCACGTGGATGTCTACACTGATTGAGGGGCCTTTTTGGTTTCTTGTTGCTACAATCGGTGGGTGGTTGAAACAAAAAGATAGTGGGTCGTGTAAGGTGACAGTTAAGAAGAGGGACATGTGTGGCTTCTTCACATTTTTGTATATTGCCAAATGAATGAGAGGGTTTTGTTGTTCACGGGCTGCAGGGGTTGTTTAGGGTTCAGATTATTTGTTGGTTTGTGGCTTAAGGGATGTGAGGCTGAGTGTGTGGTGAGGCCGAGAGCTGTGAGGTGTCTAAGTGTCATGTGGGTGTTCATTGTCTGGTCATGAAGTGAAGGGCTGCTGAGGGTGTGATGTGTGTATGGTGCATGAGGGGGGTGCTGAACGAGAAGTTGGCTAGTTTGTGCGTGGCGTGTCTGGAGAAGGGCACGTCAGTTTGTTGTTTTGGTGAGTGTGCCTTTCACGTTTGCATGGTTCGTGAGTGGAGCAAATGAAGTGTGGCATTATGGTTTATGGAGAGAGCAGAGTGATAGAGATATATGCAAGAGACGTGTGGCTTTAGGGTTTATGAGGAAGGGCTGTGAAGCTTTTTGGGGCTGTGAAGCTTTGTGTTTAGATGGGCTGTGTTGATTGCCGAGGAGTGAACATGCGTGTGTGGGTGTTGAATGAGAGAGACCGAGAGGCTGAAGAGAGTTGAGGGTTCTGTTTGTGGTGAGGCTGTCGAGTGGGTTGGGAGAGAGAAGGAGCTTAGGGTTCTATTTTTGGATGTGATTTAATGGGCTTGGAGGCTTATGGGAGTGTAGGATGGCTAGTTAGTGGGCTTGGGCGTGTGGTTGGTGGTGTGTGGGCTTTGGTGTGTGGCGTAGGTTGCGGGGGTTTTGGGCCAAAGATGAATTTTAAAACAGAGATCCAACGAGCAAACCCGAAGCTAAGCAAACGAATTAAATCCAACAATGTATTGAATTCTGAATTTTCCCTTCCGACGTCTGTTTGCCGCGACTTCCACAACTTATCGTGTAGTGCCTCCATACTAGGCTCATCATCGGGACTTATATGCAAAAATGCAGTGTCTATAATGTTGTTACTGGGAATCGAACCTGAGATTAAGTAGAAATCAATCAAAGCCTTTTCCATTTCAGCTACACGTATATCTTATAAAATTTGTATCAATAAAATATATATATTATATTTTACTGCATATTATATTGATCCGACCCGACCCATTGCGACCCGACCCGCGCGAGTCAGCTTCTCAAATTTCAGGTTTCGGGACAAAAGGCCCGAGTGACCCGACCCGATCGGGTCATAAAAAAAATCGAAAAATCTGATCCGACCCGACCCGTGAACACCCCTAGTAGGTATCCTAGATTACCTTATTTTCGAATCCCTAGTTGTGTTCGACCTTTTTATCTCCAAGGAAATCATTTTTCCTAAAATCTTTAGTTATATTCAATCAAATTCTCCTTAGCTATTATCTTTGACTCTTACTAGAGATACTGGTGACTTATGGTTAGGCTTACCATATTCCCTTTTGAATTTGGTCATTGTCATTATCAACAATGCTTGTACTTGACATTTATTGTGCTTCACTTGTCCAACTTGATCTTGATATTCTTCCTCATCCTTTAGCTACTTAATTCTTTATATTCTCTTTGCAAGACTTTAACTGCTTATGAGCTTCTCCCTTTACGTTCTACTATTTCTGCTTATCTATGGGGCTTAGGGCTTCTTGGCTTGCTGATGTGGTCTATTGATGGCACTGGTACTCAAAACGTTGCTTCTGGGTAGTTTCTCAGTGGTCCTCCCCAATTGATTTAAAGATCAAGCTTTCTTGCATGAACCTTGGCACTTAAACCTTATTCCTTACTATTAACGTCGACGCTGATGTTTTAGTCTTGCTAAAGTTTATTTCCTTTTTTGTACTTGATTTCATTGTTACCGTAACTCTAGTTGTTATTCCTTCACACAACCTGTTTTCTATACCTGGTTACATGCTAAGTTTCTTCCTCTTTGTTGCTTTCCATATTGTAAACTTATTTCCTATGTCCAATACTATTCCACACTTCTGTCCATACTTACTTAGTGATGAGTGGTAAATGTATCACTATTTCCCACTCATTTAACCTAATGTTTTGTATAGTTTCTTGAGTTTTGTGAATATTTTGATGTGTTTTGTGTTATTTTGTAGATAAATAAAGTTTCAGGATATTCTGGAGGTGATTTGGGGCCAAAACAGTGAAAATTGGACAAAATGGCATTTTAATCATTTGGCGCGTCGCGACGCGCAAGCCTTTGGCGTCGCGACGCCTAACATGCACCAAGACTTGCTAACGTGTGCCGGGTCCACAAGTCAGAATCTGAGAAGTTTGACTTTGCTAACGTGCGCCGTGCCACGTGTCACCATCACAGCCGATATGCTAACATGCGCCGTGCCACGTGTCATCATCCTACGGTGCCGATAGTCGCCATCGCCACGTGCTGCCACGTGTCAATCCACGTCAGCGTCCACATCACCAGTTGACCGAGTCAAAATACCACGTCATCATCAACCAATCACAGCGTGCCATGTGTCACAATCATATGGTGCCGACAATCATATGTCAGCTCAATCATTTAGCTCCCAGCCGCCTTGCCACGTGACACCTTATCACCTTATCCAGAATCCCACGTGTCGAGCTCTCCGCGTGCCACGTCGACAATCACCCGCGTCGCGACATGAGCTGCGCGTCGCGACGCCGACCCCCTACTGACGCCTATAAATTTAGCTCGATTTCAGAATTCAAATCATGTATTCCTTGAGTTTTGTAAGGACTTTAAGGATTGCATCTTGTGTGTTTAAGTTTTTGTAATTTAAATTAAGCATTTTTACTTTTAGTATTTTTAATTATGCACTTTTACTTTTTGTAATAAAATTTTATTTTATTTTCTTTTTGTTCTTTTATGTTCAGTATTTAATTTACTGTTGGGGTAAATGTGAAGCTTTTTACTTTTATAATTTAGATTAATCTCCCTTAATTATAATATATAAATTATTTAAAACCTGACTTAATAATGATACCGCTATATTGGTCGGTTAGTAATTATTTTTAAACTGATTTTAACTTGACTTAATGATGATACCGCCTGGTTGGTCGGTTGGTAATTAATTATTAATTTGACTTAATCAGGACACCGCCTATATGGCTGATTGGTAAATATCACACAGATTTATATATTATAATAAGGGAGATTTCTAAATTAGAAATAGTAAAGGTAGATTAATCTCACTTCAATTATAATATGAAAATTGTGATTTAATAATATGAATTAAAAGTTGATTCCGCCTTAATGGCTGGTTTTAATTATGTAACATAATGTGACACCGCCTATATGGCTGGTCATTAGGTGACAGATAATTACCGCCTATATGACTGGTTTATGGATAAATAATGACACCGCATTTTATGGCTGGTTCAACTTAATTGGATAATACTGGCAATTTCCATATTATAATAATTTGAGATTTCTAAAAGTGGATCCCCTATCCCCAGCATTTTATTTTATTCTAGGGAAGTGATGAAACACAATATCCACACACTTAATAATTAATTTTCTTTTTATTGGGTAATTCTTTAGTTTGTTTATTGAGTCTTAAGCTTAATGCTTCTTGTTGTCTGATCACCAATAAGATTGATGTGGTAAACTTAAAATGAACTAGACATAGGGATTTTAGGTTTCAGCCTTAGATTCAACAGCCCACGATCTTCTTTGAGGATAGATAACCCTTTAATAGATTTCCTTACAGGATAGACATATACCTGTCGGGCGGAGGTAGCCATAATTGGAACTTAAACTTATTGAATCCAGGTAATTTGGTTGACATAGACATATGGTTCAATTGGGTTATACTGGGTATTTGCATCTGACCATCGACGTAGGCCTTTGCATATTTTCGTGTTCCAGGTTAGCAAACTGATTTATTACACATATATAAGAGAATCAATTCATCTTTATATTAATATTGTGTGGAGTCACGACCCTAGATCTTTGAGTCTTTTCTTTTATTTTCCTTAGTATTTTCTTTTGAGTCTGTTTTTATTTTAATTAGCAAATCCACATTCAACCAACCAAAAGCAATCAATTCCCTTCTCCCTATAATTAGATACTTGTAAATAAATAGTTTCAATAATTAATAACAACAGTAGGAATTAAGTCCTCATGGAATCGATATTTTTATACTACTTGAACGATACGTGCGCTTGCGTTATACGTGTCTGTTTACGCCGGTCAAGTTTTTGGCGCCGTTGCCGGGGACTTATTTTTTGAGTTATTAATTTTGAAGCTATATAATTACTTGTATCTAATTTTCTTTATTTTTATCTATAATTTTTATTTCTTTCTTTTGTTTTCAGGTGATTGAAAAATGGAACATTATTGGGAGATTGAAAGATCACGAGCTTTACTAGAAGATACACCCCAAATCTGGGAGGAACAGTCCGGTTTTCTGAGGTCTGTTGCCCAGCCCAACAGCTATCACTGGATGTCAGAATCAAGCAATACTACATTTGCTCAACAGAACGAAATGGGGAGATGTGTAATATATGATGGTAACCACCCGAGCGATCAATGTATATACCTTTCAGAGTGGCAGAATTATTGGAATCATTCAAGGTACGAAGAACCATCATACTTTCCATCTTATCCACCATCTATCTACGATCTTCATCAAGAACCAGAACCATCAGAGGAAAATCAGTTGATTCACATGCTCAAAGATTGGTTCGAGGAACGGGAAGCTCAATTTGGTGCACAAATTCAGAGTCAATCGGCGTCTATATAGAGGATGACAGATCAAGTTAGACAATTAACAGATAAACTGTATCACATATCTCACGGAGCAAATTCAAATAATACTGAAGAATCCTTCGAATATCCTGAGATTCATCATGACATCATAACAAATGACGAGGCTGAGCAGTATCAAGAATCAGAGGTATCAGTTCAGGAGCCTGAACCAACAAAGTCTCAATTTGATTTTTATTATTCTTCTGACTCTGACGAGGATGAAGAAGTTGAGCTATTTGTACCAACTGCACCAACAAATGAGGATAAAACTTTCTATCCTCCAAATGAAGATCTTGGAGCTTCCATTGCACAAATATTTGAAGAAGATCTACCTAAGCCAATCATTTCACTCAGATCAGAGGATGAAGACCTAAAAACAGACATAACTTTACATCCTCAGATTGACACTTATGGAGCATGCATTTCACATATAACAGATTAATAATTGAATACGGAAATTTTAAAATTCATCTGCGAAGAAAAGGTGTAGCAAGAAGCAGAGCAAATGGAGGAGCAACAGTTTGACCAAATTGAAGATCTCAGGCATTCAGGAGAAACATCACTGTTTTGGGGAGTACAATTTAGAGATATCACCCAGAAGCTTGATAGAATGGAACTTCCATTCCAAGTCAAGCACCATACAAGACCTCCTGATTTTCTTTCTTTCTTTCTTTTCAGGAATTACTGGAGCGACAAAGATTAAAAAGGTGGCACAAGCACTAAATGAGACAAAACTCTTTTTACCACCTTACCGTTGGAAGAGACCCTTCAAAAGCAACGTACATGGGAATGTCTTTAATAGGACATCCAAAACGACACTGAAACCTCATTGACGGATAGATTTCAGTCGCGTCTAGCTGAAGATGAAAATTTAGAGCTAGCAGGGAGGCAACCCATGCATTTTGTTGTAATTTCTATTTTTATATTTTGTGTATACATGTTGTAGAGTTTTTAATTTCGTGTGTTATTTTTGTAAGGAAAAGCTCAAACAAAGCATAAGACAGAATGAATGGTGTTTGGCAAAGATAATGAATTTATACTAAGCGAATGGCGTATTGTGTACACAATTCTGTTGCCTTAATTATTGCTTTGATTTGCTTTTCTGTTGTAATTATCTTTATTTTCGAAGACAGAATCCATACTTTTTGACCTTTCACGATTTCTTTTATTTTTTAGCTAACAATCATCCTTTGGACGACACTAGTGCTATTATTACTCACCCTTTTCAGGTTCTATAAATTCAGCCTGTCATTGCACTTTTGAAGACATCCAGAGTAAAACATGGAAGCCACTTCAAGAAGACGAGTTGAAAACATCTGTGTGTTTTGCGGTACTAGTGTTGGTATTAAGCCATAATACGTAGAAGCAGCACAGGAATTGGGTCGAGTCTTAGCTGCAAGGAATATGCACTTAGTATATGGTGGAGGCAATCTTGGACTAATGGGGATCGTTTCAAAGGCTGTACAGGAATGAGGCAGTCACGTTTTGGGAATCATCCTAAAACCCTTGGCGGAGGCAAATCTTATTGGACCATCAAACAGAGATGAGCTAATTGTGCCAGGTATGTCTGAACGACTGGTAGAAATGATTAACTGTGCTGATGCTTTTATTGCTTTGCCATGTGGCTTGGGCACATTGGAGGAAATTTGTATAGTGATATCTTGGGCGAACTTGAACATACACCAGAAACCAATTGGGCTGTTTAACGTTGATGGATTTTATGATTTTCTTTGTGTGTTTCTTGATGATGCTCGGAGAAATGGGTTCGTGTCAAAACCTTTAAAAGAACTCATCTTTACTGCCAAAACTGTTCCAGATCTAATTGACCAAATCTTAGCTTATGAACCACAAATTGACCCTATCCTTTCAAAGATAAATTGGTCTGAGGACGATCGTGGTAAGAGGCGTCAGATTAATCTGGATCTTAACCTTTCACTTTTCGTGTAGAATTTCAGCTAACCATGTACTATCTTCTAAACTCTTCTTCTATTGTTTAAGACATTGGGGACAATGTCTCATTTAGGTTTGGGGGAGGAAATTAGTTGATCAGTATCTTTTTTTTAGTTTTGTGTTATTTTTATTTTTAGTCCAAAATTTTTCGAAAAAAAAAATTGAATTGTTTTCAAAAATTACAAAAATATTTTGCGTTTTTGTGTTTTTATTTTGACTAAAAAGGTGAAATTGGTAGATATAGCTGAGTAAGGAGTTTCCACTCCTGAGACGTATTTCAACCTATTTTCGGAACAAGTTAATTTTTGTTTATTTCATTTTAAATTATTTAATTTGTGAATTCTCCATAATACTGACTAAAATGGATCTTCATATGCTCAGTTAGCAGATATTATCAACATGCATGGTAACATACGGACATGAGCTAAAATTGAAAAGTTTGTAATATTCAGTGCTCTAGTTTAATTGGAGGAAGCATCTCAAAAAGTGATGGAGTAAAAAAAACGTCTGAGATCCGAGTTATTAAGTCTGTACGGGTGTTTTAACACCTAGTGCTCTAAAGCCAACTGGTTTGGGAGTCACTGGCCCAAAGCTCGCTACATGGATCAAAGACGCTGCAAAAATATATATATATCTGAAGTCTGAGTAATTAAGTCTGTAGGGGTCTTAACACCTGGTGCCCTAAAGCCAACTGGTTTGGGAGCCACCGACCCAAAGCTCGTTACATAGACGAAAGATATTGTAATAAATAAAAAAAAAATCAAAAAAAAAATCAGAAAAATTATTCCATTGATACACAAAAGGTGTGAATTTTGATAAAACTTTAGGACAAAAATATTACTCTCTTATCAACTGCACTTATGACTGTTGTGGGCAAAAATGAGTTGTTTAATATTTTGTTGGCTGTGTATATGGAGAATGGTAAATATAATCGGAGAATTTACTTATTCAGTAATTTAGAAAGAAAGAAAACAACTAGTAACTTGGAGTAGAAGTTTCACCTAATTAGTCACTAACTTCTTTATTCTCTTTTCGCTTGTTTTTGCTTTTATGTGCATTAGTTTCACTACCTTTTTACTTTTGTAAAATGTTTGTGGGTATCATTGTTGTAAACCCTCACGAGACTACTACTCGTCCACTAGGGACACCTAGGGGTTTAAATGCTTGTTGCATACGCTAAATACAACCGTGATCCCTATGAAAGTGACTTAGTTAAGTTTTATTTTAAAGATGTCTATGTTATTTTATTATGTGTTTTGCTCGAGGACTAGCAAAATTTTTGGTTTGGGGGTGTGATGAGTGGTAATGTATCACTATTTCCCACTCATTTAACCTAATATTTTGTATAGTTTCTTGAGTTTTGTGAATATTTTGATGTGTTTTGTGTTATTTTGTAGATAAATAAAGTTTCAGGACATTCTGGAGGTGATTTGGGGCCAAAACAGTGAAAATTGGACAAAATGGCATTTTAATCATTTGGCGCGTCGCGACGCGCAAGCCCTTAGCATTGCGACGCCTAACATGCACCAAGACATGTTAACGTGCGCCGGGTCCACAAGTCAGAATCTGAGAAGTTTGACTTTGCTAACTTGCGTCGTGCCACGTGTCACCATCACAGACGATCTGCTAACGTGTGTCATGCCACGTGTCATCATCCTACGGTGCCGACAGTCGCCATCGCCACGTGCCGCCACGTGTCAATCCATGTCAGCGTCCACATCACCAGTTGAGCGAGTCAAAATGCCACATCATCATCAACCAATCACAGCGTGCCACGAGTCACAATCCTATGGTGTCGATAATCCCTTTCGCCATGTGTCGCCACGTCAGCTCAATCATTCAGCTCCCAGTCGCCTTGCCACGTGTCACATTATCACCTTATCCAGAATCCCACGTGTCGAGCTTTCCGCGTGCCACATCGACAATCACCCGCGTCGAGACGCCGACACCTTACTGACGCATATAAATTCAGCTCGATTTCAGAATTCAAATCATGCATTCCTTGAGTTTTGTAAGGACTTTAAGGATTGCATCTTGTGTGTTTAAGTTTTTGTAATTTAAATTAAGCATTTTTACTTTTAGTATTTTTAATTATGCACTTTTACTTTTTGTAATAAAATTTTATTTTAATTTCTTTTTGTTCTTTTATGTTCAGTAGTTAATTTACTGCTGGGGTAAATGTGAAGCTTTTTACTTTTATAATTTAGATTAATCTCCCTTAATTATAATATATAAATTATTTAAAACCTGACTTAATAAGGATACCGCTATATTGGTCGGTTGGTAATTATTTTTAAACTGGTTTTAACCTGACTTAATGAGGATACCGCCTGGTTGGTCGGTTGGTAATTAATTATTAATTTGACTTAATCATGACACCGCATATATGGCTGGTTGGTAAATATCACACAGATTTATATATTATAATAAGGGAGATTTCTAAATTAGAAATAGTAAAGGTAGATTAATCTCACTTCAATTATAATATGAAATTGTGATTTAATAATATGAATTAAAAGTTGATTCCGCCTTAATGGCTGGTTTTAATTATGTAACATAATGTGACATCGCATATATGGCTGGTCTTTAGGTGAGAGATAATTACCGCCTATATGGCTGGTTTATGGATAAATAATAACACCGCCTTTATGGCTGGTTCAACTTAATTGGATAATACTGGCAATTTTCATATTATAATAATTTGAGATTTCTAAAAGTGGATCCCCTATACCCAATATTTTATTTTATTCTAGGGAAGTGATGAAACACAATATCCACACACTTAATAATTGATTTTCTTTTTATTGGGTAATTCTTTAGTTTGTTTATTTAGTCTTAAGCTTAATGCTTCTTGTTGTCTGATCACCAATAAGATTGATGTGATAAACTTAAAATGAACTAGACATAGGGATTTTAGGTTTCAGCCTTAGATTCAATAGCCCACGATCTTCATTGAGGATATATAACCCTTTAATTGATTTCCTTACAAGATAGACATATACCTGTCGGGCGGGGGTAGCCATAATTGGAACTTAAACTTAATGAATCCAGGTAATTTGGTTGACATAGACATATGGTTCAATTGGGTTATACTGGGTATTTGCATCTGACCATCGACATAGGCTTTTGCATATTTTCTTGTTCCAGGTTAGCAAACTGATTTATTACACATATATAAGAGAATCAATTCATCTTTATATTAATATTGTGTGGAGTCACGACCCTAGATCTTTGAGTCTTTTCTTTTAATTTAATTAGCAAATCCACATTCAACCAACCAAAATCAATCAATTCCCTTCTCCCTATAATTAGATACATGTAAATAAATAGTATCAATAATTAATAACAACAGTAGGAATTAAGTCCTCGTGTGATCGATATTTTTATACTACTTGAACGATACGTGCGCTTGCGTTATACGTGTGTGTTTACGCCGGTCACTTAGTATACTCTCATATTGTTGTTGCTCCTTAACAGTTCCTTATGGCAGCTGACATTTTTATCTCATCTTCTGCTCTGTTCGGGAACTGAAATTTCTACGGTCTATATCTCTATCTCTTTATCCAAAGAATATCAGTTTTCACACATTCCTAATCGTGTTTAACGCTGTCTTCTTACATTCTTATCACTGCTTAACTAATACTTCCTCTCTTTATTGCCTTATCTTAATAACTTCTCTTTTAGATCTCTTACTTAGGCTATTTCCTTTCCTTTTCTGTTCTAGTATTGTATTTAAGGGTTTTATGTTCTGATCATTTATCACTATACTTACACTTGCTTCTGGAGTATCTCAAGGCGGCGTTCCAGATACATCTCTGTTACTGATGTCTATCGAGGGCTGGGAGGGTGGGTGTTGTCCAGTAGTCTTCGGGTGGTGGGATTCCCTTAACTATACATGTTGCAGTTGCTTATGATGCTAATCTAGTGGCACATATTCTTTGTCTAGGAGTCTAAGATTCTCGTTTATACCTTCTGCAAAATTATTCCAGAGTCGTGCTCCATAAAAACTTCCTTGTACTGCCTCTCTACTTCTTCCTATTAATTATTGTTGCTTAACTCTCTGTAGTCACTATTTTTTCTTCTCTGAATACTACTATACTTTCTTAGGAGGCTTGCTTTGCTACAAAGGTTTCTTTTCTTGTCTTAGTTCCTTAAACTCTTTATTCCTCTACTCTTTTGAAAACTCTATCTACTTTGACCTCTTAGGACATTTCCTACTAAATATCTGATCCATGTATTATTCTTTACCTAATCCTTTTTCTCAATATCATGAAACTATTTATAAGTTGTTCACTATCTTTCTAAGAGTCGTTTTCCCTGGTCTATTTGTTCTTCTAAATTCTTTATTTCTTTAAGGGTTCCTTATTTCATCGGCGACCTCCAACTTAGCTATTCTTATTGGGTATAACACTATTCCTCCTCACGCTTCTTATCTATACTTCATTGGACTTATCGATTTAGCTATTTAGTTATCTCGAGATTCATCTAATCCACCCATTGCTTTACTTTGTTGGTTCACATTCTTATTAAAATCATGATTCCTAGAAGAAAAAGCCGTTACTTATTCTGCAGGAACCTAGTCGACTACTACATGTCTTGGATCCCACTACTGTTATTAATCCTCATATACTACTATCTCATTATTATGCTATCCTTATTCCTAAATGCACTGAATTTCTTTGTTACTTCTTTCTCGTGTCCTTTTTACCACTTGGATATCCTATTTCTTTGCTCTATGCCTTGCTACCGGGGCTAGCAGTGGTCCATCTTTCTAACTACTTCTTAGATCTCCGCTCTTTATTCTTGCTTATAAATCTCGACTTGGGCTCTCTGTTCTGTTGTCCATACTGATACTTTCGCCATTTTCTAAATATCTTCAAGCTCTCGAGTCTATTCTTTTGGATTTCTACTAACACCATAAACCTCATGTTGACTTACTTAGATCTCTGGGCTATACAAAATTCTTTCCTTTACTTCCTCAAAACTTCCCATTCTGAGTAATCTACCTTTCTATGGTTTTTGTGTCTGTGCTTTTAGAGTAAACCTTTATCGGCTCCTTACGGTTATTAGATCTGTGCTAATAGGGATGAGGACAAACGTCTTATTTCTCGATGAGTTTCGGTATCTTGTTCTGGTACTTCATGTCCTATTAGAGTCTATCTCTCATTTAAAATAGGTATGAGCAAGATCCCATCAGGACAACTTCATTGTCTTGGCATCACGGAGGGGTATGAATCTAGGTAGGTAGGTCGGGCCTTATTTATTGGAGTCCTTGACTATGACAACTATTCACTTTCTATCGTCATATATCTTATTTACTTACGGGCCTGGGTGGGGAATCTAAAATCTCTACATCCTTATGGCATCATTCATCTATCAGAAGCCTTCACAAAGATCTTGATTTCTTGCTTCTTCTGCCTTATAACTGTTCTTAACCATTCGGGGAGCTCGCTGTCGATACGAAGTATTTCAAGAATTTATAGATCGACTGAAGAATTTCTAAGAATGAAGGAATCTTACTTGGAAGGGAAGGACTTTACTTAAGTCTACTAGTTATTTTACTTTTGGTTGAACTTATACTCCACTTCTCTATCCCAAGTTCTGGTGTCTTCCTTATTATCTTATTCTGTGTCTCTGGTTCTTACTACTATAGGTATTTGTGTTTACTTATCTATCTGCTTCCATACCTTTATCTCTATTTTCTTCTGGTTGCTTAGATATCTGTCTTATGTCTCTTACTTCTCTTCCTAGCTTTTTCTTTCTCTTCCTATTTTCCTGGGTGGGTACTCATGGGACTATAATATCTGTAGGAAGTACTTGAAGACTATTAGTTCGGCTTGAAAGAATGTTATAAGGAGGGAATGGATCTTACATCTTCTAGCACTATATTACTTGTTCGGGCTTTTCTATTCTCTTTCTATTGTCCATGGTAGATATCCTCAAATCTCATTGTCTGATTCCACTATTTACCATTCTTTATCTCTGGCTACTTATACTCTATGCATCCTTCTTTACTTTCTTATAACTTTTCTTTCTTACTCCCTTGATAACTTCTCAAAATCCTATTATCTGGTTTCATAGCTTGTTTGTTCTTCTAGGAATAGGCTGAAAAACTTCAAGAAGATTCCTAATCTTGGATCTATAGTATGATTATTTTTGTAAAGAATACTATTCGAATAGTCTAGGAAGGCTCACTAACATGTCTATAGATCTTTGATGACGTACTCGAGGATCAGATACTGGAGAGGTAATGCCTCACATACGAGTATCCCGGACATATTGCGTATACTAGACCCCATCACTCTGCCCACTGCAGTCATTAACTCCCTAGACCATGTTCTGATATCATTTTTGTAACATCCCCGATCTGAGAGATGTTACCGGCAGGGGATAGACCGAACTAACCCCATAAGCCTATGACTTCAATTACTAATACTTTTTACTCTAATTATGTACTTATAATTCGTATATGTGGGATCGTGGCCCAAACTTAATGACTATACATAACACAAATACTAATACAGGACTTTTGTTTGACTCTGACTGACTCCAACTGAACTCTTACGCTCTGAATTAGACTGGTGGACTCCAACCCTAGTGACGGCATCAGTATCCGTCCTCCCGAGCTCGTCCTCAGAGTTTATCTGCAACCACATAAATCTGGAATGGGGGTTAGATCGATGTACGATCTAAGTGAGTGGACGCAAAACTTGAAAAAAAACTGAATAAAAGCTTTTGGTTCTAAAATAAAATATTCAGAAATAACTTTATATAAAAACTCTTTTCTGAAAAACTTCATCTGAAGTCTCTTTTATCAACTTATCTTTCTGAAAACTGCTTTTAAAGCTTTGGTTTCTGAAAACTATTTCTAAAATCTGAGTTCTGAAAACTATTTTCTGAAAATCTGAAAACTGTTTTCTAAAAATCGGAAAACTGTTTTCTGAAAATCTGAAAACTGTTACTGATCTGTGTCTGAAAACCTTGACGTATGAGGGCGTTACGTATCGCCGTCCCCCCATATGCCTAACTGTAGCCAGCAGTGCAAATCCATGACTTTGGGGCGTTACGTATCGTCGTCCCCCAAAGCATGCCACTACTGTCTCTGAAACCGGTGGTCTTGGGGCGTTACGTATCGTCATCCCGCAAGCCACAAAACTATAACTGGGGGTGCAGATCTATGCTACCACCCAAGCTCTAAAACTATGGTATATGGGCATTACGTATCGTCGTCCCCTCAGTCCTCTACATGTGCACATGTTCTCTGTCCGTCAATTCCATCTCTGTATAAGTTACATACTGGGGTGGGTTTTTTCCCCATGCCCCGAAAAATAAAACTCAAGAAAAACATTTCTTTTCTAAATCACTATTATCTGAAAAATAATTGTAAATAAATCATGGCTAACGCCCTATGTGCTGGAAAAAAATAAGTCTTAATTCATAAAGAACAAATAAATCAATAAACATAACCAACTTGAAGAAAGAGGTGTCCACTCACTGTTTTGGAATCTGGCTGGTATTGGATCCCTTGTCGAAGGAAATTACGGTTCCTGTGGATAATCTATGATCAAGACTTAATTAGCATATAAGTTGTAAAATTGGATATCGGGATTTAACTAGGCTGAGTGATGCATCAACATATCTTGTCTATAAGGTTTATCGTGTTTATATCTCGATGTAAGGTATACCTACGAAATGATATGAGACCTATAAGGTGGCCTCAAGCATGCTAGAAAGGAACATGGATGGTTTAAAACTAATTCGAGTCACATTTTAAACTCGCGTCGCGACGCAGACCAGGGCGCGTCGCGACGCGCATGAACCAAATGCGTGCCCAGATTTTTCTCTTTCGCGTTGCGACGTAAAACCCTCCAGCGTCGCGACACGAAGCAGATTCCAGGTTTCTGTTTTTCTTCCTAAGGTCTATTTTACTCCGAATGAATCCCCAACACTACTACAACAAAATTGACACACAAATCATTCTATTAAACCTCAAATTCACATGCTTTTCATCAAATATATCATTCCCAAATAATTTTTTAACACCACACTTCTTACTTGAACTAAACCTTTAAGATTTTTCAAATTTGGGTATTTAATTAAATCATCATTTTCTTTACTTTAAAATCACCAAAGTGCAACCCCTATCATGCCCTTGACTATAATTTATCTTCAGGTTTCAAAAATTTAACAAACTAAAATTTGGGTCAAACTTTCTTACCTTCATCTTCTTTCTTCCAACGTGTTCTTCATTCTTTCTTTCTTTCATTTTTTTTGTGATTTTCAAATAGTGTCTTCCTTATATAGTTGGGGTTATTTGATATTTGGAAAATTAGAGAAAAGTGTAGAAGTTTGTAGAAGATTTGGAATTTTTGCAATTGACCCCGAAATTACTATTCATCTTAATTTTTACTTGCGTTTTTGACCTATATCTTGTCCGATTTTGAAAAAATATTCAACACGGAAGTTGTAGATCTCGATCTCAGCTTTCCGACGGTATAAAATTCATAAAAATCGGAGTTCGTACGAGAACGTTATGGCCCAAATACTATGGGCTGTCCGGAGTGGAATACCGTAAAATTTCGCATCGGAGTTTCAAAGAATCACTTGTTTATCCCTGAAGTCGTTCCATGAATATATATGTGCTCGGACATAAATTATATTACACAACGCTCGTTCCGTGATGTAACAGTACTACAGTTAAGGAATTAACAGTAGTAGCGATCTCCGGTCGTTACAAAAGAACATAACCCTTAGGAATTGCCTTAATTGACATAAGGGTAACTTTTCAATGGTAACCCTCCATGTTTATAAATAAGGCCTTGGATTCTCATATCTATTCACTGAATTTTGATATACATTCTCTTCCAAGTCTTGCATATTAGGAGGTCTTCAGTTTTTTCATAGTCAAGAGAGTTCCCACTATTTTGTCGTCCTTGTGAAGGAGTGCCTCTTTTACAAGAAGCATTCAAGTAATCCTGGGAGAACGTTAGCCACAAGACATCCGTAGAGCACCGAGGCGGTGCTAATAAGTTCTTAAGGACATAGGCAACTCAACTTAATTCAAGTTTTCTTTCATCTTCAACATTTTTCCAGATTTTTCTAAGTTTCATGATTTATATTCTTTTTTTTTTAAATGATGCATGTTAATATGATTTAATAACACACTTGGCCACACACAAATGGGTATTGCCTTAAAAGGGTGATGAAAAAAAATATTCCAATAGAGGCAATTAGGTTTTAACTTTTAAGCCATTGTAAGTGGGCTGACAGGAGTCTAAACACGTGGTCGAGTGGTTTTCAAATAGCACCATTTGGTTCGAATCATAAAGAAGTGAGGGGATAAAAAATAAATTTAGGCTTTCCTCACCCCTTATCTTTTAAAAAATAAAAAAATGGAAGAAAAAAAAGGTTGGGCTGACAGATAGCATTATAACAAAGTGAACTGATTCAATCTTTCACACTTAATTTTCTGGTAATGTGAGCAATGTGGGAAGTTGTTGACTGTTTCATTCATTTCTGAGATTGAAGCATGGAAAAGAGATGTTCACAGTACAGGGCAATTTATAATCTTGGTATGTCCATGGTTAGAAACCAGAAGCAGTAGTAGTTCTTTTCAAATATGATAGAAGTAGAATATCAACCAGATGGATAAGCATTCTTACTGTAATTTATCAATACACAAAAATGGGAGCACTGAATGAGAAATTTGGTAAACCAAAAGAAAACATGAAAACAAGAACTGTCATTATGCTATTACTCAAAACAGTCATGCTTTGAACGTAAATAGAAGTCAATTTGAATCCCCAACTCAAAAGCAAAACACGCAAAGATCTGGACTGAAGGATTGACTGATCCATACACGAATTATGGAAGGAAAGAAATGAAGAGATGACACAATTCAACGCTTTCCACCACCACCACCAAGCTTGGGGCCCTTTGGAGCGGCACCCTTGGGCATATTACCCTTGCTTTGAGTCTTTGACTTGGACATCGACTCAGCTTTCTTGGCCTTCTTTTCATCTTTGGTCTTCTTGATCCTCTCCTTAATTTCACTGTCGATCAGAAAATATCACTAGTTAGTATAGGATACAGCAAGGTGGAAAATATTTGAGACCCAGTATGATAAAACATAACAGATGGAAAACAACCCTACCGAAGTGCAGCCTCGCGAGCGGCGTCTCGAACTTCGGGCTTTTCTGTCCTCCTCTTCTGAATGACTTCCAAGGTGGCACCGACAATTGATCTCGAATATGGCTTCTTTGCAGCGCGGCGCTTCTTCTTTACAGCCTCAGCTGCAATGTCCTATGAGTAGCAAACAATTTATAACAACAATTAACATCTGATTCGAAATGGCGATTGAGCTGGGAAAGCAGTTCCAAAAGAATTTACCTTCTTGTGTTGTTTCCTGTACATGGCTGTCCATGTAAGCTTCGAAGGCTTCAAGCGGTTGTGGAAGTACCTCTTGCATTTTGAATTGGCAAAGAGGAAGACCTTCATCAACAGCAACAACAAAGATCATAAATTACAAATTCTCTAATTCACATGAATTTATAAAAAAGCTATCGACATAGTTAATCACCTGGGAATCAGAGCGAATGAATCGGATACCCTTGCCAGGGTAAATCTTGGCACCGCTAAAACGGCACAGCTCAGTCCTGATGAGACAAAACAATTAATCTAAAGTTTCTTTCTTCTAAACAGACTTAAATAGATGAAACTTTGAGGCAAATCAAAATATCAAAGTCCTGGTTAGAATTACAAACATTACAACTAGATGAAACTGGGTCATTATGTAATATTACGTTGACGGCTGATTTTGGTCTCAGGGCAATATGTGAATATTACTCCCGAGACAATCCTCCATCAATAGTGAATTTGTTTGGTTATGGGAGACCAAAAGCAAACTTAGCAAAAGACAGATAAATACGCCAATCGACAAAGAGATTTAACGTGGTTTGGTGGATCTTGGTCCGACCTACGTCCACGGGCAAAAAAGGATGATACTTTTTATTACTCAAACACGCTTCTCAGCTCTGCTTCTTGTTTTTTACAAGTCTGATGGTAATGATTCTGATATTGATTCTGATGTTCTCTTCTCAACTCCCAATGCTCTCCATAATCTCAAAAAACTACCTACAAGCATGTTTTCCCCTCCTATTTATAATAGTGTAGAAATCAGATTCCTTCTCCTACAAGATTTCCTAGTTGAAACAATTTCTTTTTCCCATAAGGATTCCTAATCAAAACTACATTTACTTTCTTTATCCTATTAGGACTCTGTCTCACCAGTTTTCCCCATGAAAATAGGATAACTTGTCATCTTATCCACAAGAATAGGGTGTCATCTTCCGGAGCACGCCTCGCCATATGCTCGGTCTTCATGAGGTCGGTCATAATGGTATTTTGAACCGAGAATGCTGCTGTCGATCTGATAACTGCTCGGTACTCTGAACCAAAGTGCTCGGTCACCGATCATCAAGTGTTCGGTCTCTACCTGTTGGCTTTATAACACTCATGTGGTCGGGTCGGCTTTTTAATGATTTCGACCTAGAAGGGAATTACCCTTTTTACCCCTGCCGTACTCCTTAAATAACATAGGTCCTGAAAACACCATCAACATCTGTCCCCTAGTTCTCGGTAACAACGAGTTTGCGAGTTGATGCCGAGAACTATAAAAAAAGATGGTGTGCTGATCGCCTTGCTGGTGGTCGTTCCAGAAATCACAGAGAAATTGCCTTCGCCATCAACTAAGTCTTCTGTTTCTATCTTCATATCCTCGGTTATTGGAGATGCTGACCCTATTCAGAACGATTCTCCACCTCAAAGCAAATTGCTTACTTGGGTCGTTCCATCAGGAGATGAAGTTCCTCTTGTTGTCCAAACTAAAAATGACTCATCCTCTGTAATATCTGTACCAGAGATTTAGAGGTCCTGACCCCCGACTGATCCAATCTCGATTCTGAGGAGAAAATTTTGCCTCTGAGCTAACGATGATATGCTCGGTGGCATGTGATCCTGTCTCGAGCTGTGAGAGATGCTCGGACCTTGGGGAATATTACGTCCCCAGTCCGAAGGACTGCCTCGGTGGGACGCAACCCGACCCCGAATGAAGAGAGGCACTTGGACCTGGGGGAATGTTATGTCTCCAGTCCGAAGGGCTGATTCGGTGGGACGTAACCTGACCCCAAATGAAGAGAGGCACTTGGACCTGAGGTAATGTTACGTCCCCAGTCCGAAGGGCTGACTCGGTAGGACATACCCCGACCCCGAGCTGAGAAAGACTTGGCTCTGGGGGAATATTACATCCCCAGTCCAAAGTAGCCGACTCGGTGGGACGTAACCCGAACCCGAGCTGAAAGAAAGACTTGGCTCTGGGGGAATGTTACATCCCCAGTCTAAAGGAAGCCGACTCGGTGGGACGTAACCTGACCCCGAGCTAAAGAAAGACTTGGCTCTGGGAGAATGTTACATCCCCAGTCCAAAGAAGCCGACTCGGTGGGACGTAACCCGACCCCGAGCTGAAAGAAAGACTTGGCTCTGGGGGAATGTTCCGTCCCCAGGCTAATAATCACGACTCGGTGGGACGTAACCCGACCCCTTAGTCGAATAGTATAGCAGCCTCAGCGGAACGAGATCCAACCCCGAGCCGATGAAGAGATATCGGTCTCGGCGGTACAAGAGCAGACCCGAGCCGGAAAGAAACATCGGTCTCGGCGGTACAAGAGCAGACCCGAGCCGGAAAGAGACATCGGTCTCGGCAGTACAAGAGCAGACCCGAGCCGGAAAGAGACATCGGTATCGGCGGTACAAGAGCAGACCCGAGCCGGAAAGAGACATCGGTCTCGGCGGTACAAGAGCAGACCCGAGCCGGAAAGAGACATCGATCTCGGCGGTACAAAAGCAGACCCGATCCGTAAAACAAATATCAAAACCATTGTGTGAGCCATAACAAACAAGTATAATCAAATGTCGACCTAAGTCAGAAGAGGTTTTACTCACCTTTTGGGATCCGTTACCTTTCTTGCAACTCTAAAAGGGTCACTACAAGCAAGGCTATTCTTAATACATCATCTCTGCATCTCAGCATTCCACGCATCCGACCGGATGACTTCCGCTATCAACTTGGTCGACCTCAAAAACCGAATGGTCTATGTACACACTGAGATAGCCTTCTTTCACCAAGTCTTCCACATGCTCCCGCAGGTCTCTGCACCCATTCGTGGCATGTCCCCTTACGTCATGGTAGATACAGTATGCCCTACTATTTCCCTCCTCAATCGGGAACCTCCTCAAATTAGGCTCGGCCAACAGACCTTTATCCTAGATTTCCCGAACTATCTGGTGAAATCTCTGATGATCGGTGATTTCCATCTTCTGACATCATCTTACTACGCAAGCTGCTTTTTGTTGAGTTCCCCACAGACGGCGCCAACTGTTGACTGCTGATTTTGGTCTCAGGGCAATATGGGAATATTACACCCGAGACAATCCTCCATCAATACTGAATTTGTTTGGTTATGGGGGACCAAAAGCAAACTTAGCAAAAGACAAATAAATACGCCAATCGACAAAGAGATTTAACGTGGTTCGGTGGATCTTGGTCCGACCTACGTCCACGGGCACAAAAATGATGATACTTTTTATTACTCAAACACGCTTCTCAGCTCTGCTTCTTGTTTTTTACAAGTCTGATGGTAATGATTCTTATATTGATTATGATGTTCTCTTCTCAACTCCCAATGCTCTCCATAATCTCAAAAAAACTACCTACAAGCATGTTTTCCCCTCCTATTTATACTAGTGTAGAAATCATATTCCTTCTCCTACAAGAATTTCCTAGTTGAAACAATTTTTTTTTCCCATAAGGATTCTAATCAAAACTACATTTACTTTCTTTATCCTACTAGGACTCTGTCTCACCAGTTTTCCCCATGAAAATAGGATAACTTGTCATCTTATCCACAAGAATAGGGTGTCATCTTCCGGAGCACGCCTCGCCATATGCTCGGTCTTCATGAGGTCGGTCATAATGGTATTTTGAACCGAGAATGCTGCTGTCGATCTGATAACTGCTCGGTACTCTGAACCAAAGTGCTCGGTCACCGATCATCAAGTGTTCGGTCTCTATCTGTTGGCTTTATAACACTCATGTGGTCGGGTCGACTTTTTAATGATTTCGACCTAGAAGGGAATTGCTCTTTTTACCCCTGCCGTACTCCTTAAATAACATAGGTCCTGAAAACACCATCAACATATTATAACCAAACAGACCCCACAATTACACATTGTATTAAATCAAAGTTTCTTAGGCCTGAACTAGAGGTTTTTGTTACATATAGTTACAGATGGTTAAGTCGACATTTTGAGATCCAGTGCATATGAAATGGGGAAATGAAAACGAAAAAAAATTATAAACGAAACAGAAACTGAAAGAGAGATAGAGATATAGAGACGCACTTGAGAACCATGGTTTCTGATGTCGATTGCGCGTCGGAGCTATCCCAGAAACCCTAGACCAATATGAGAGTATGGCCATTTGTACAAATGGGGTTTTTTTTTAATTCGGCTGAAACGGCACCGTTACATGATATATGGCCCTGAAGTTTTTTAATTTAAAAATTAATTATTAGATTTTTAACTAAAAAAACATAGCCAAACCAAATTACAACATTTTTTTAACTGAATTAATTGAATAGTTTGATTTATTTTATTTTGTAAGTCTGATCATTTGTTATTTTATATATTATATTTGTTATATTATTAAATTTATTTTATGTTTAATTATAATTAATTTCATGAGGTGTTTGTATTTTTTTTAGTATGTGTTGACAAAAATAAATCGCCCTAGAACGACATGGACGAAAGCAAGCGGGAAGGACGGGTATCACTCCACAAGACAATTCGAACCTAGGACGAGGAAGAAGAGAGCAGTCATGGAGATCGCCCAACAACTAGGACGACTCAGAGAATCAGGACGACCGAAACAGCGAATA
>SKCR01007969.1:0-30272 GCA_019454045.1 Zanthoxylum bungeanum | reverse complement strand
GGTATGAGTATACCAATTGGTTTTGTGCAAAACCGATTGAGATAGAGTTTTCTGGCTTGTTTTATCATGGGGACGGCGGGGCTGACATACTGCTAGCACAAATTTTGGCAAGAGTCGCGAAATGTCTTAAAGAGAGCGACCTAATCCGCGACTCAAGCCAACTTGAATTTTATATTCTTGGTGAACGATAATACCCTTCTACTTTGTGCAAATTGTTCTAACAAAACTGGATTGACTTCTCTTGTATTCCTACAGAGGAGACATAGTTAACTTGTATTGCGTATTTTATAGATCATTAAGAGACATTAGTTATATATTATTAGCTTGTGGAAGATTTGTAACTAAAAGTAGCTGATATAATGTCTATATCAAGATCGAAATCATGTCACCGTTTGATATTTTAAGAGGTTGAGGTTCCTCTTGTTCCTTCATCTCATGCTATATATATGAAGCATATGGTATCCCATTGAAGGCAAAACGGTAGATTGAACTTTGAAAATAAACTTATAATATTCTAATTCACAAAAAGAAAAACAATAGTTGTCTCTTGGATATTAGCAGCATTGCTCAGAATGCCTTGCTACATGTGAAGAAATATGTTCAAGGACTTCAATCAGTTTTGTGCAGAAGAAAGTGTGATTAATTGAACTTACAAGTAAGATTAAGAAATATTTAGCCTCCAGGAAGGTATTGAAAAAGGCAACACACAAGGCCTTTGGGAATTTGAAAGGCATGGAAAACAAGTTCTCTTCGATCAAGGCTGGAGTCTCCCTTCTTAACATCCTCAACAATTAGATTACAAAATTTTGATGATGTCACATTTGTAAATGAATGAAATGTAATTGTACCATTCTTAGAAAGAAAATTATATTCACAAACAGTATTGTTGATGGGGATTTTGGTGGCTAAATCTCTTGTACAGTTCGGTAAGGACAAATAGGGAATATCCCCTCATCCAGAAAACACAACGTGGATCAACTCTTAGAGGCCGACCGCGTCAAAGTAGAGACCAGCCACAGAAGATAGGTCCTACAGTTTGGGGCAACTCAGACCGACTACAGCAGAGTAGAGACCGGCCGCGTTAGGGGTTCGGTAACCCAATTTCAGGGAAAATGGGTCAGATATTTCGGATCAGATCGGGAGTAGTTCGGGTAGTTCGGTGGATCATCTCGCCGACCTCATGACGACCGACATGGGATTAGGGCTGCTGTACTTTTCCCTCCCAAAACACTCACATCCAAAATTCAAACAGGCTATCATCATTGATGAAAATGGTCTGACATTACACCATTACTGCGCGATGTGACATGAATTTATAGGGTAGGGTTTACTTTCGGCGTTGGCAGAATGGGGAAGAGAACCTGTCAAATCGCCGGAAATCTTTAAATCTTCAAGGATGACATCATAAAGAGACGGGAACAGTGTCATATATTGAGTAGTATATAAAGGAAGTTAGATCACAATTGTAGAGGTTACCAAATTTTTCGCAAAAAACACAAACTTGTAAGAAATAGAGAAAGAAAAGCAATCTGCTCGGTTTTTTGTTAGACCTTCATAAACAGGTCGGTCGAGCTCGGTTAAGTAATAAAAGAACCCCTCACCCCACTTTGTGACCGTGGACGTGGATTGGACCAGCTACACCGAACCACATTAAATCTTCTCTTTTCGATTTTCTTGTGTGTTTTCTTATTTTTCGTCGAGTTTGTTTTTGGGTCCCCCCATAACCAAACAAATCAAAGGTTGAAGGAAGATTGTCCCAGGAGCACTATCCTGATACTGCCCCTGAGACGAAAATCGTCTGTCAACAGTTGGCGCCATCTGTGGGGAAAAGAGCGAAAATCAGTTAACGTAGTAAGACAATGGCGGAAGATGGGAACCACAGGTCATCAGAAAGTTCAACAACAGAATGGATGGGAAGGATATAGAGGAGAACCAGACACTCCTGAAGGCCATGATGGATAAACTGGAGAGATTGGAAAAATCGAATGATGAAAGGTTAGAGGCTGGTCCAAGTTGGAGGAGAAATGAGATAGCGGAATGGAAAATGGTGGTAGATCTAAGTGGTGACAATGAGTTCGGGAGGAGGGAGCCCCAGAGGGTGAGGTTAGTGGTGATAACGAGAGCCCCGCCAACGGAAAAAGTGTTGGGGGGAGAAGGAGAAAGATAAACGCCGGAGTCACCAAGTAATAGCTCACGCATTAAGAAGGGAGAATGTAGGAGATATGGGAAAGGGGAGCGAGAGGCGTCTAGCCACGGTGCGCATCGTGATCGGGGCAACAAACGTGAGGATTTTCGGGGAAGGCAGCATGATGATAACAATAACCACATGAAAGTCTGGTTTAGAAAAGAAATGAGTAAGTGGGAGGAAAATCCGAAGGCTGATAAATGGGATGGCCAGGACGGAGAAATTGCCTCTCATTTTACTGAAGAAATCTTGTTGGCGGAATTCCCTATGCAGTTCACGATGCAGTCTATAAATGTCTACCGAGGTCATACCGATCCTAAGTCTCACATCGAGAGTTTTGTCTTGCTGATGGAAGTACATGAAATGGTGGGAGAAGCCGTCTGCAAGGTGTTCCCTATGACTCTGGGTGGACCCGCGATTCTGTGGTTCAGAAATTTGACTCCAGGAAGCATCAATAGTTTCTCACAGCTCAGGAAATTGTTTATTCGGCATTTCAAAGGAGCGTGTGTTCCAAAAAAGACAATAGGAGAGTTGAGGTTGATAAAGCAGAGGGATGATGAGCCTTTGAAGAATTTTATTGAAAGGTACCATAATTTGGTGCTCGAGGTAGGGGCCTATGAGTCAATTGAGGCTTTGTAAAGTCTTAAAGTGGCCCTAAAGGTGGGAAGATTGTGGACTCACTTGAGGGTCGAGGACGTACCAGACTATGCCACAGCTCTGGAGTTGGCGAGAAAGTTCGTTTCGATGGAGGAAAAGGAGAAGGCTGTTCGGAAGGGAGGTGTGCAGAAAGAAAGGATGCAGAATTCGGAGATGCCGAAGAGGCCGGATAGGGAATTGAGGGATCCTCCTCCCAGATAGAGGGAGTTCCGGCCGATGCCTCCCAACAATGTCCTACAAGAGAGGAGAGCTCATGTGCAAGTAAACCATGTTGCCGGAGGAGTAGGATACACGCCTCTGAATAAGCCATTGGCTCAGATTGCGAAAGAAATTCAAAGTATTGGCCTCTTAATGGAACCCGATCTAAGAAAGTATCCAGCAGAAAAGAAGAACGAAAAACATTATTGTGTGCACCAAAATATAAGGGGACACTCGGCCGAGGGTTTTAAGGATCTGCGGGAGCAGATGAAGAATCTTGCCCAGAATGGTTACCTAAACTAGTACATTGACCAATGGGCCATGGCGGCCCGGCAACGGCAAGGGCATAGGCAAATATATACCATCGCCAGAGGCAGAACGTTGACCGGAGACTCGAATCGGTCAGGAAAAAAAATTACTGCATGGCCCGATGAGTGGAAATAATATCGGTAGGGCAAGCCCCGGGAATGCAAAGTGATCGGTCAGTCCCTATAATGTTCACCGATGAAGATGCACATGGGGTAAGTTTTCCGCACGATGACGCATTGATAATAAAAGCAGTAATATTGGGAACAGAGGTAGACAGAATTCTGGTAGATCCGGGGAACGCGATCGATATAATCTCCAAAGAAGCCTTGAATGGATTAGGGATATAGTATGCGACAGTGACCCAAGATGGGACACCTCTGTACGGGTTTGGGGGAGCAACGGTCGTCCCACTGGGAAGAATACAATTGGCCATGACGGTCGGGACTTCCTCACGCACCCGGACAATCATGATAGACTTCACGGTGGTAGATTATATGAGCAGTTATCAAGTCATTGTGGGCCGACCCTTCATGATGAAAATGAAGGCCGCCATGTCATGTTATTACTTGAAGCTAAAATTTTCCACTCAGGCCGGGATCGGGATTGTGTGTGGAAGCCAGAAGGTGGCCCGAAGTTGCTTTGCCACCATCTCGAAAGAAACTCTTTGTGTTGAACAAGGTCGGCGGAAGAAGAGAAGAAGGGAGGAGGAGAATGAGGATGATGAATCAGAAGAATATCCAGATGTGCGAGTCAAGAAGTTTGCCTATTTGGGAGCGGCCGAAGAGTTGGAATCGGTGGAACTCTTTGGCCTAGGAAAAATCATCAAGATATGGGCATGTTTGGGGGAAAGCCTAAAGAAGGATCTCCTAAAGCTTTTAAAGCAGTATGCAGATATCTTCGCTTGGGGGCATAGTGACATGCCAGAGATAAACCCTAAGTTTATCATCCATCACTTGGCAGTAGATCCGAGTCAGAAGCCAGTCAAACATAAAGAATGATATTCAACCAAGAACGCTGTGAGGTGATAGAGGTCGAGGTAGAGGGATTTTCGAAGGCAGGTTTCATTCGAGAAGTAAAATACCCAGAGTGGGTTTCGAATGTGGTTTTGGTAAAAAAGCCTAGCGGAAAATGGAAAATGTGTGTGGACTTCACCGATCTTAATAAAGCCTGCCCAAAAGACAGTTTTCCACTCCTAAAAGTAGATCAGTTGGTAGATTCAACTGCCTGTCACGGGCTGCTCAGTTTCATGGACGCATTCTCAGGATATAACCAGGTAAAAATACGTCCCGGAGACGAGGAGAAGACTGCATTCATCACGGATCCGGGGCTGTGTTGTTATAAAGTGATGTCGTTCGGCTTGAAGAATGCAGGGGCAACATTTCAGAGGTTAGTAAACAAGATCTTTAAGCCCTTCATCGGAAAAACCATGCAAGTGTATGTAGATGACATGATAACAATTACTATGAAACCGGAGGGTCATATGGCCGACCTCACAGAAACCTTTGAGCTGATAAGGAAGCATAACATGAGGTTGAATCCAGAGAAGTGCGCATTCGGGGTAGCATCAGGAAAGTTTCTGGGGTATATGGTTAGTGCGCGAGGAATATAGGCTAACCCGCAGAAGATCCAAGCAGTTCTGGATTTAAAGTCCCTTAGAACAGTCAAAGAAGTGCAAAGTTTGATGGGTCGGGTGGCCGCTCTAAACCGGTTCATATCCCGTGCCACCGACAAGTGTCACCCATTTTTCAAAGTGATTAAGAAGATTAAAAAGGACGTCACATAGACGGAAGAGTGCGAGGAAGCCTTCACACAGCTCAAGCAATACTTGGCCCAACCTCCGCTTTTGGCCAAACCAATCCCCTGTGAGACTTTATTCTTATATTTAGCTGTTTCTAAATATGATGTGAGCTCGGTGCTGGTGCAGGAGGCCGATAAAATCCAAAGACCGGTATATTACATCAGTAAAGCTCTGTTAGATTCGGAGACAAGATATCCGGCTCATGAACTGGTGGCATTGTCATTGGTTACGGCTGCCAGGAAGCTGAGACCATACTTTCAGGATCAACCTATCAGAGTCTACACCGACCATCCTTTAAGGCAGATCCTGCATAAACCAGAGGTTTCGGGTCGGTTGGTAAAATGGTCAATGGAGTTGAGTGAATATGATATATCATATTTGCCAAGAACGGCAGTGAAAGGACAGGCTCTGGCGGACTTCGTGGCCGAGTTCACCGGGCCCCAGTTTTTAGAAGTTTTGGAGACCAAATGGAAGTTGTCCGTGGATGGATCTGTTAGTTCGCAAGGATACGGGGCCGGGGTCTTGTTACAGAGTAGTGACGGCGAAGAGGTGGTCTACGCCTTGAGGTTTAGTTTTGAGGCCACCAATAACGAAGCAGAGTATGAAGCCATTTTGGCTGGATTGAGGTTGTGTACAGCGGTGGGCATCCGAGATGTGATCATAAAGAGCCACTCTCAGCTGGCCATTCAACAATTGAAGGGCGAGTTTCAGGCTAGAGAGCCTAATATGGTGGCGTATATGGCTCAAATGAAGAAGTTGGCTGGAGAAATGGGTAACGTGCAGTTCGAACAGATCATTCGAGAAAACAACCATCAAGCGGATTCGTTAGCTCGGCTGGCATCTTCCATTAAATCAGAGAAGCTCAGAACCATCCCGCTGATTTGTCTACAGGAGAGGAGTGTCGGGAAATCAGATGTGATGGAATTCGAAGTATGAGAAGAGGCCTCATGGATGGACCCGATCAGAAAGTATTTGGAAACCAGAGAGACGCCCGGAGATAAGAAAGAAGCAAGAAAGCTGAGTGTTAGACAATTATGACCCATAGTGTGACTATTTGTAAAAGACATTGTGGTTTTTGTACAAATTAATTATGTAGCAATGGAAATTGCATTTTATCATTTTGTAATTTGATTACTTAAATATATAAATGATAAAAGTCCATATGATTAGTTCCAGATTATAAGATATGAGACAGTATCAATCCATAATGGTTTAATCATTAAATATCTCTAGTCGTAGTATTATCGAGACTGGACATCGGTAATGTGGAATAGACTAGTATTGAACTTGTGCGTGTTATGGAAGCGTAACAGCGTAGTTCTCATATATTTAAGTATTGGATACTTATGCAAGTGTGATAGGAGGTTGTGTTTACCGATGGTACGGAAACAGCTTCGTTCTGGATAAACCCCGCAGAATCCCATTGGTAGTATGACTATGTGTCTATGGGAGTCCGCATCAGGGTAGGTGTATTTGGTTTTAACCTGAGACTTGCATCGCTAGTACTTGTGTCAATCAATACGCTTTGGTTTTGGTCGTCCAGGACTTTAACAGGTTCTGTGTACGTCTCTTCTGGGTTTATTGAGAATCGAAGTGTATTGGGTGTGATGTCAAGATGGAAATATCACTTCAATCATATGGAGATGATGATCACGCAGGGATACAGAACTGATACTCTAAATGGTTGCAAAAATCGGGATAATATGACATGGTCATGATTATCAAATTAAAGAGACTAGTTACTTGTAATCCGATATATGCTTCGTACGGAGCAGACACTATTCCAGCCCCAGGCCTTGCATGTGACATCCGATACTGGATCGCAATACGCAATACTATGTATACTACGCCTGATACAGATTATATATTCCATTAAGAATATTTCTAGAGAATTGGGTAGGCACGGTACTTTGCTAGAAGCCAACCATGTCTCGTAAATCGGTAAAAACGTAGTACGAGGTACGTACGTGTTCGGATAGTCCGACGACCGGATTTACTGCCAACATATCCAGAGATCTCTTGGGTCGCTTCCCGAATATTCACCGATGACGTATGATTCGAGCATAATTAATCTGGGATAAATTACGGAGAGATTTTATCTATGATAAAATACTATTTGAAGAGAGAACGATTAATTTGGAATTAATCGATAAAATAATATATTCGATATATTAAAAGAAATTAGATTTCGACGCGGAATTAAAATTGGATTTTAATTCGGGCAAACGAATTAATTTAGAATTAATTCGCGAGCGACGTGAATAGTAATTTTGCTATGCATAATTATTTAATTAAATTTGATTTAATTACGTCGCACCGGAAAGTTCGTTAATTCGGAATTAGCGAACTGAGCTCGGGAGTGTTTGTAGGCCCACTCGGATTTCGAATCAAGTGGGACCCACATGTCACATCACTTGTCACTTTAATTAACTTTTTGGTGATTAATTTTGGTGAAGAAATGATGATGACTTGCCTTACACTCAAGTTGATGGAATGATTGACTATTACCTAAACTTGGTTTTGGTATATGTTTAATTTTGATTTTTGAATATCAAAACAAACAAGTCAACATTTTCACTTCATCTCTTTCCTCTCTCAACTCACGGTTTTAGAGCAAATTTTTCCCCCAAAAATTTCTTCATTGTCGTGACTTTCCAAGGAGATTTAGAAGATTTGTAGCAAATTTTCTAAAGTGCTAGCACATCAAGGAATCATCCAAGGTGATAGGGAAACCATCCCAAAAGCTTGGAATCAAAGGACAAAGCTTGAAGCTTGGATCTTGAGCTTGAGCTTGGCCGAAAACTTGGAGAAGAAAAAGTTTTGTTTTTGACGCATCTTAAATCCGTTCATTCTAAGTATGATTCTGCCATACTTCTTTATGTATTCACTTTTTATTTTCATTGCTTATTTTTGGATTGTCTTAGAGACCAACACTGAGATACCGGAGTTCAAAGTTTTGGCTGATAGAATGGGTGTTATACCGAATGGGGTATACGGTACCACTTTTGAGGTGCCTCGCGACTGAAGAAGCCGACTATGTGCTCAGGGAGATCCATGGAGGTATCTGTGGAAGTCATGCTAGAGGGCAGTCTATCGCACATAAAGCATTGAGACAATGATTCTATTGGCCGACCATGCATCAGGCGGAATGAAGGTGGCCAGAAAGTGTGAGGGATGCCAGAAAAATGCCAATCTTCATCATCAACCAGCGGAACAATTGACTTCACTGGTGAGCCCCTGGCCGTTCATTCAGTGGGGATTGGATATCATTGGGTCGATGCCAGCATGGAGGGGACAAGCCAGGTACGTTATTGTTGTCGTCGATTATTTTACCAAGTGGGTAAAGGCTGAACCCCTAACTACAATCACTGAAAAATGGGCCACGGATTTTGTAAAGAAAAATATCATCTGCCGGTTCGGGATTCCCCGGGCCATCATTACCGACAATGGGAAATAGTTTGATAGCAAGGGTTTCCGAAAAATTTGTGAAGATCTTCAAGTTGCCTTGAGATTCGCTTCACCGACTCATCCCAAGTCCAACGGGCAGGTCGAAGCCGTCAACAAAATGATCAAAGCAAACTTGAAGGCCCGGCTCGGATCTTGTAAAGGCCTATGGGTCGAAGAATTACCAGAAGTATTGTGAGCGCTCCAGACGACCTGCAAGGATTCCACGGGAGAAACCCCATTTTCTTTGGCTTATGGGTGTGAAGCTGTTATCCCGGCAGAAATAGGGATGATCACCCACCAAGTCCGACACTTTGAGGCCGAACATAATGAAAGACTTATCAGGAATCACCTTGATCTGGCTGAAGAAAAATGAGAAAAGTCGGCTATGAAAGCAGTTGTATGGCAACAGAGAATGACCTGTTTTTACAATAAGAGAGTCCAGATTCGATCTTTCCTCTCCGGAGACCTAGTTTTAAGGAGAGTTACATTGAACCCGCCGGCTTGAGGAAGCTTTGCTGGGAGCCAAGTGGGAAGGACCATATAAAGTATCGGAGATTGTAAGACTGGGTGCTTATATCTTGGATTATCTGGACGGTACCCGGCTCAGGAAGCCATGGAACGCTGAGATGCTGAGAAGGTACTTCCAGTAATCTTTTCTCTTTAAACCGCGAGTAATTAGATAAGCCAGCCAGAACCAGAAAGTCACTGTAAAACCTCTCTTGAAATGACCCACCAAGAGTAGTAAAAAGAGCAGTAGGTCTCATGAATATGAACATGTTTTGCTCTTTAGAATTAAGAAACCTGTCTATTCTACTCGTTGTTTAATTAAATGCGAAAATCATGTTCAATATTCTTGGGACGTGCTCGATGCGAATGGGTGATCAGTAACTGGGGAGGGCACCAAAACCCATGGCACGCCAATCACGGGTGTCATTTTCAAACCCCCGGGTGGAAGTGTCCCGACCTGATTCCTTTCACTTTTGAGGATCCAGAACGCATCAAGAGATGAAGTACATGTGGGAAACGCACGAACCCCTCGTGGCACACCACTCCCGGGTGTCATTATCAAACCTCCGAGGCCGGAGCGTTACTACCACATGGCTCGCGTTTTGGGGAATAGCTCGGGTAAACATGACCTAGGGATATTTCTCCCCCTACGAGTCGGTTGGTGAGTCTCTTTGAATACCATTAGACCACCTGGCTCGGGTTTGGCCAAATGGCGCCCTTGATTATAGGAGTCTCGGGTAAACCGGAACTAGAGACGTTTCTCCCCCTACGAGTCGGCTGGTGAGTCCCGTTGAGTACCATCAGACCACCTGGCTCGGGTTTGGCCGAATGGCGCCCTTAATTACAGTAGTCTCGGGTAAATCGGACCTAGGGACATTTCTCCCTCTACGAGTCGGCTGGTGAGTCTCGTTGAGTACCATCAGACCACCTGGCTCAGGTTTGGCCAAATGGCGCCCTTGATTACAGGAGTCTCGGGTAAACCGGACCTAGGGAGGTTTCTACCCCTACGAGTCGGCTGGTGAGTCCCGTTGAAAACCACCCATGGAGGGATTTTCCTGACCGCCCGGATCGGCGTATCCGTAACCTGGTTAGTCGGGACACTGAATTGTAAGGTTCATAATTGTGTTTTGGAGGCCTCAGGCAGGACGCTGCCTCGTGGCATCCGAGTTGCTATTTTTGCTTATGATTTTTGCATGGGGTATGTGCCAAGTCACCTCCATTTTTTATTATTATTATTAACTTTACTTTGTTCCAATTTTTTTATTTTCGTTGGTCTGGCAAGGGGACGCCCGCGCCAGGACCCGCGAAGCCTCAGAGGTTGAAAATCATCCCTCAAGTAAGTCTCAAACGTTCCATCAGTTTGGGGCCAGATTATGTTCCACCAGTTTGGGGCCAGATTCGTTCCGCCGAGACTATTATGTTCCATCAGTTTGGGGCCAGATTCGTTCCGCCGAGACTATTATGTTCCATCAGTTCAGGGCCGGATTCGTTCCTTCGAAACTATTATGTTCCATCAGATTGGGGCCGGATTCGTTCCGCCGAGACTATTATGTTCCATCAGTTTAGGGCCGGATTCATTCCTTCGAAACTATTATGTTCCATCAGATTGGGGCCGGATTCGTTCCGCCGAGACTATTATGTTCCATCAGTTCGGGCCCGGATTCGTTCCGCCGAGACTATTATGTTCCATCAGTTCGGGGCCAGATTCGTTTCGCCGAGACTATTATGTTCCACCAGCTCGATGCCGGATTCGTTTAGCTGAATCTACTTTATTTCTTCAGTTCGGAGACACTGAGGTTGACCTGAAGATGGTATCTGAGCATTCTTTTGTACAACCCCGAGGACGAGCCACCAGTTAGTTGATCAGCTCATTTCAGATTTCTCATAGTTCCCGACACCAACTCATACGCTCGTTGGAACCGAGAACTAGAGGACAGATGTTGATGGGGATTTCAGCGGCTAAGTCTCTTGTACAGTTCGGTAAGAGCAAATAGGGAAGATCCCCTCATCCAGAAAACACATCGTGGATCAATTCTTAGAGGCCGACCGCGTCAGAGTATAGACCGGCCATAGAAGATAGGTCCTACATCTCGGGACAACTCATACTGACTACAACAGAGTAGAGACCGGTAGCGTCATGGGCCCGGTAACCCAATTTCAGGAAAAATGGATCGGATATTTCGGATCAGGTCGGGAGTAGTTCGGGTAGTTCGATGGATCATCTGGCCGACCTCATGACGACCGACATGGGATTAGGGCTGCCATACTTTTCCCTCCCAAAACACTCACATCCAAAATTCAAACAAGCTGTCATCATTGATGAAAAGGGTTTGACAGTACACCTTTACTGCGCGATGTGACAGGAATTTATAGGATAGGGTTTACTTTCGGCGTTGGCAGAATGGGGAAAAGAACCTGTCAAATCGCCCGAAATCTGCAAATCTTCAAGGAGGACATCATAAAGAGACGGGAAAAGTGTCACATATTGAGTAGTATATAAAGGAAGTTAGATCACAATTGTAGAGGTTACCAAATTTTTCTCAAAAAACACAAACTTGTAAGAAATAGAGAAAGAAAAGCAACATGCTCGGTTTTTTATTAGACCTTCATAAACAGGTCGGCCGAGCTCGGTTAAGTAATAAAAGAACCCCCCCCCCCCCCCCACCCTACTTTGTGACCGTGGACGTAGGTTGGACTAGCTCCACCGAACAACGTTAAATCTTCTCTTTTCGATTTTCTTGTGTGTTTTCTTGTTTTTCGTCGAGTTTATTTTTGGGTCCCCTCATAATCAAGCAAATTAAAGGTTGAAGGAAGATTGTCCCGGGAGTACTATCCCGATACTGCCCCTGAGACGAAAATCGTCCGTCAACAAATATGTTTATGATATTTCACCTTTCTTGTTTCTCAATACCCTTTGCTTTTACTCTAAAATATTACTAGATCATGCTTGATTTTTCGATTCACCCTGGATGAACTAGTTAAACTACACAGTAAATTTTTCAGAAATCTTATTTCCCATTCAATAATTGGTTCAAAATATTATTACACATCTTAAAGAATCCATAATTTGTTAAAGGCAAATGGTATGCAATTTTAAAATGGACATCATAGTTGTCAAGATTCCTAATGTCTCTAGTTTTAATGTTTAATTATTATCAATGAATGATCTTCACATGGTAGACTCATTACTCAAGCCTTAGGCCCTTAAGTAACGACAATTCTCTGGCTGTATTTGAATTAGGGTGATTTCTGCAGTGATACGTGTAAAAATTCACAGCAAATAAAACAGCGAGAAAAAATTAAACAGAAAATGAGGAGTCCACATGTTTTGGTAATACCTGTCCCAGCACAAGGCCATGTAATTCCTTTACTAGAGTTCTCACAATGTTTGGCCGAGCATGGGATTAGAGTCACATTTGTGAACTCGGAGTATGAGCACAAGCGGGTAATGAAGTCATTAGAGGGAAAGAATTATCTTGGGGAGCAAATCCAATTGGTTTCAATTCCAGATGGAATGGAACCCTGGGAAGATAGAAAAGAAACAGGGAAGTTAATTGAAAGTTTTTTACAGGTTATGCCAGGGAAGCTGGAGGAGCTCATAGAAGAGATCATTGGTAGAGAAGATGAAAAGATTGATTGTCTGATTGCAGATGGGTCTATGGGGTGGGCTATGGAACTAGCAGAGAAGATGAAACTCAGACGAGCTGTCTTTTGGCCTTCATCAGTTGCTTCAGTGGCCTTGATATCTTGTATCCCTAAGCTCATTGATGATGGAATCATGACAGTAATGGTAAGATTCTTTGTCATTAATTCCTTACTTTTCTCCAGCAGACATTTGATGCATGTCAAAGTACTGGTGGTTGATTTCTGTTATAATTTTCCTTGCTTCATATTCAACTTCAGGAATTACTATAAGGAAACAGATGTTCAGATGGCACCAAATACGCCTACAATGAACACTGCCGACTTTCTCTGGGCCCTTGCTGGAGACTTAACCACGCAGAAAATTTTCTTCGATTCATTTGTTAGAACCATAAAAGCTGTTAGATTCGCAGATTTCCAGTTTTGTAACTCAACATATGAACTTGAGCCTGGAGCACTTGCCATGGTTCCGGAACTGCTGCCAATAGGACCACTTTTGGCAAGCAACCGTCTTGGGAATACAGCAGGACACTTCTGGCCAGAAGACTCAAACTGTTTGAAATGGCTAGACCTACAGCAATCAAACTCAGTCATTTATGTTGCTTTTGGCAGCTCCACAGTTTTTAACCATATTCAATTTCAAGAATTAGCATTAGGACTTGAACTTTGCAACAGACCATTTTTATGGGTTGTAAGGCCAGATATTACCAATGATGCAAATTATGCATACCCAGAAGGATTTCAAGATAGAGTAGCCGCTCGAGGACAGATGACTAGTTGGACACCTCAGCAGAAGGTTCTTAGCCACCCTTCCATTGCGTGCTTCTTGAGCCATTGTGGTTGGAATTCCACCATGAAGGTGTGAGCAACGCGTTCCTTTTTTGTGCCGGCCATACTTTGCTGACCAATTCCTGAACGAGAGCTACATTTGTGATTTTTGGAAGGTGGGATTGAAGTTAGACAGAAATGAAAGTGGGATCATTACAAGAGAAGAACTCAAGAACAAGGTGGATCAAGTGCTTGGTGACCAAAATTTTAAAGTAAGGGCTTTGGAACTCAAGGAAACAGCCATGAGTAGTATCAGAGACGGCGGTTCATCTTCCAAGGCTTTTCAGAATTTCGTTGAATGGGTGAAGACATAGGCATTGACATATAATTCTGAGGTAATGAATGTTAATTCAAGAAGTACATCCTTCAAAGACTATTATATGAACTTTACATGAACTTTATATATGTGTTTATTTCTATTATCAATTTCCTTGCTTTGTATTCAACTTCAGGAACTCAAATAAATAAATAAATTATATGTGTGTGTTTGTGTGAGATTCATTTGGCACCAAATATACCTGCAATGAACACTTTAGACTTTTTTTTGGGCATGCATTGGAGACTTATTAATGCATTCAAGGTGACAGAGTAACTCCATCCATGCATTGCAAAATTTCTTTCTTTCTTTCCTTTTTTTTTTTTATTATTTCAAGATCAAATATATCATTTCAATAAGAATGCACTGAGTGTCACAACTATCCTGTTCCATACAAGGAGCCAAGCCAAACTGGATTGACTTCTCCTGTATTCCTACAAAGGAGACAGAGTTAACTTGTATTGCGTACTCGCTCAAAACAGCTTTCCCACAAGATCACAGCCACTCACTTCAGAAGTTGAAGAGCATTTGAGAAGATTAAGGTCTTCTCAAGCTGCATCTACTTCATCATCTTCATCAATAGGCCATGAGTTAAATGGGCTTCAGGATTTACTTGATTCTGTTGATAAAATGCTTCAATTACCCCTTGTTCAACAAGCTCTAGCCCAAGGCCACAATAAGAAATGGGTTGATGAGCTGTTGAATGGATCTTTAAAGATCTTGGATATTAGCAGCATTGCTCAGAATAATTTGCTACAGATTAAGGAATCTGTTCAAGGACTTCAATCAGTTTTGCGCAGAAGAAGAGGTGATGAAACTGAACTTACAAGTGAGATTAAGAAATACTTGGTCTCGAAGGTAGTGAAAAAGGAAATCCACAAGGCCTTGGGGAATTTGAAAGGCATGGAAAACAAATGCTCCTCTCCGATCGATGAGGAACATGTAAGCATGTTGAAAGAGGTTGAAGCGGTCACCTTCACTGTGTTTGAATCTGTTGACGGCTGATATTTGTCCTAGGGGTAGTTTCGAGATAACTCACCCTAGACAACCTTCCCTCAACCTTGAATTTGTTTGGTTATTGGGAGACCAAAGGCAAATGTAATAAAAGGCGAGAAAAACACACAAGTTGACAAGAGAGTTTTAACGTGGTTCGGCGGAGCAAATCCAACCTACGTCCACGGGCACAAAATGATGGGAGTTGTTTTATTACCAGAACTAACTCGGCCGATCTGTTTTGAAAGAGGTCCAAGTGAGACCGAGCAGTTTATCGACTTTTACAAGCAGTGCTCATTCTCTTTTTATTACAAGTTCGCTCTCCCCACAAATGAATCTAACTTTCCTTTATATACTCAAGAATTACAACACTGTTCTCCCAACTTTGTGACATTTCCCACGTGGTCTCCGACTTATTGACGTGCTCTCTGCCCCAAGACTATCGTCGCCGAAAGCAAACCTGCCGTCTGACGACCTGTCACATCACTCTGTTTTTTCCACTGTCTCACGCAACAATAATGGTGCCAGCCTGTAAAGTGCTTTTGAAAAACGACACGTGTCGAAGGAAAAAACAACCACTCTGATCTTCTGTCGGTCTTCAAGAGGTCGGCCAAGGGACATGCCGAGCTCCCCAAACAGATATCGTCTTGACCTGAAATACCTGAACTCATCTATTTGTTCCCGAAGGCAGGGCAGGACCAAACTGAACTTCCGATCTAATGTGGTCGGCCTCGGTCCCAATGTTGGCGGCCCCTGAAGTCCGCACATATTGCATTCTCTGGTCGGTCATACTCAGGAAACCGTATCCGAGTTGTATGTCGGGTCAAGAAAAGAAACGACATACACCCTCTGACCCATGGTCCTCTGGATGAGTAGAACTTTCTTTCTCTGCCCTTGCCGAACTGTTCAGAAAACTTAGCCGCATAAATTCCCATCAACAGAATCCTTGATGTCCCTTATCTCAGGGCCAAGAACTCCTTCAAAGCTATGCCGGATTGCATTGGTTTCTAAGCTCATCCGAACCGAAATGAATGAGTGAGAAGGTGGCTGCTGCACTGACAAGCAAATCAGATAATATCCAAAACCAGCTTAAAAAAGAATTGGAGTCCAGCATCCAAGATCTTGAAGAAGGTCTTGATCCTTCTCTAGGCGGTTGATCAAGCTAGAGTCTCCCTTCTAACACCGTCACCAATTAGACTTACAATTTTTTATGATGGTCAAGATTTAAATGTATACAACAATTATTACAATTATTACACGGTAATTGGGAAATCCGAATATGACAAAATTACAATTATATAATTATTATCCTCAAACAGACCCTAACGGCGGACCCTGAGAGTAGACCCTGACGGTAGAGGCTGAGAGCGGAGGCTGAGGGCAGAGGCAGACCCTGAGAGCGGAGGCAGAGGCTGAAGGGCAGAGGCAGACCCTGAGAGCGGAGGCAGAGGCTGAAGGGCAGAGGCTGACAGCAGAGGCTGATGGCAGAGGCTGACAGCAGAGGCAGAGGCTGATGGCAGAGGCTGACAGCAGAGGCTGATGGCAGAGGCTGAGGCTGACAGCAGAGGCTGATGGCAGAGGCTGACAGCAGAGGCTGATGGCATAGGCTGAGGCTGATGGCAGAGGCTGACAGCAGAGGCTGAAGGCAGAGGTAGAGGCTGTTGTGCTGAGGTAGAGCTGATCAGTAGAGGTAGAGGCTGAAGTTAGACCCTGAAATTGATGATCCTTCTTCACTTTCCCGAGGCTTGTTGATTACAACAATATCCTTAAAACAAATTCGCCCCCTACCGTAGGTGCAGTAGAACTTGGGACGTTTGTTTCCCAGGATACAACGGAAACCGTACGAGTATGGGCACCACCAAATCTCGTTCCCAACGAACACACAAAGTGCTTGAACCCTTCCAAAAACAAAGAAAATAAAATGCTCTGAAATTTTTGTTTGTTAATTTTGTTCCTCTCTTTTTTTTCAAAAACTAAGCATTGAGTCTCTTTTAAAACCAAAAAAAAAAAAACGTCTCAATAAAGGAAATTAACTAGCCAATTAAAATTCATAATGGGAGATGTTACACATTGTTGTAACAACAAGCTAATTAAATTAGCTATTATGGAAATTAAATTTGTAACCACCAGCTAATTAAATTAGCTATTATGGAAATTAAACTTTTGTAACCACCAAGCTAATTAAATTAGCTGTTATGGAAATTAAAATTTGTAACCACCAAGCTAATTAAATTAGCTGTTATGGAAATTCAAAATTTTCCAACACCAAAGGGTGAACTTGAGCAACAATTTCTCATTCACCCAAGCACCATTTTAAGCATATGAATATACCATTTCGAAGTACTCACGGAGGAGTATCCGAATCATTCAATAAGACCACTAACACGAAGTGGATCATGCTTAAAATTGAGCCTCAAAATGCTTACTCATAAGCATTTTTCCAACAATCCCCCACATGAATGAAATTGGCGAAAACGTCGAATAAAATTTTTTTATAAAACATTTTATTTTGACCTAGAAGAGTTCAACGGTTCAACACCTGCATAGGATAGGTAGGCCACAGCCTTTGAACCTTCCCTTGTGAAAATATATCTCATTACTGGCTGACAGTTGACGCGATGTCATTGAACTGTACTGCCATTCATGTAAATGGAGAATATATATCACACAGATATTTTACCTACACATCTGAGTTCTCATTATTATGTTCATTTTGGCCATGAACATCTACCTGGTTCTGCAAGAGTTTCTAAGAATTGTGCCCCGTACAATTCCCTTTGAAGCGGCCCCACTTCTCTCTCACATAGGTGATTTCTTATTTAAGAGTATCTCGTAATACTCTGCTCGGATTCCCGACGCATAAGAATCATTAAAAGCTTTTGCTTAACCTCTATCCATACGAGCATCACTGTTTCATTTCATCATAGGAATGGACTAGAGGGTAACCCCCACAGTGATCCAATTATGTCTTTTACGAGTAGGTTGTCCCATTGAACCTAGATCTTGGGATCTCCAGTCAACAAGGTTGGGTTTTCCTTCGTAATAAACATTTATCTAATGGGCTTCAGTCCCATTCCCCTCGATGATTTCACAACTAACTCTCTATTTAACCCTTTGGTTAGCGGATCCGCAATGTTATCCTTTGACTTTACATAGTCAATCGAAATAACTCCAGTAGAGAGTAATTGTCTAACGGTATTGTGTCTACGACGAATATGTCTAGACTTACCATTATACATATTGTTATGTGCCCTTCCAATTGCAGATTGACTATCACAATGAATGCAAATTGCTGGCACTGGCTTAGGCCAACTTGGAATATCCTCTAGAAAATTTCGAAGCCATTCTGCTTCTTCAGCACACTTGTCTAATGCAATGAATTCTGATTCCATTGTAGATCTGGCTATCACAGTCTGTTTGGAGGATTTCCATGATATAGCTGCACTGCTAGTAGTGTAAACACATAACCACTAGTAGACTTTGAGTCTTTCATGTCAGATATCCAATTAGCATCACTGTATCCTTCGACTACAGCTGGATATCTATGATAGTGCAACCCATAATTACGAGTAAAACGTAAGTACCTAAGTACTCTCACTATTGCTTTCCAGTGATCAACCCCTGGATTACTCGTATATCTGCTGAGCTTGTTTACTGTACAGGCTATATCAGGCCTTGTACAACTCGATAGATACATCAAACTCCCGATCACTCTAGAGTATTCTACTTGAGATATACCATCTCCCATATTCTTCGATAGGTGTAAACTCACATCTAAAGGAGTTCTAGCCACAGCTGAATCATCATCGTTGAATTTACCAAGAATTTTGTCCACATAGTGCGACTGATCAAGAATAAGTCCATCTGGACTTCTCGAGATCTTTATTCCCAGAATGACATCTGCAAGACCCATGTCTTTCATGTCAAACTTGGATTTCAGCATATTCTTGGTAGATTTCACCATTTTGATTACTCCCGACAATCAGTATGTCATCAACGTAGAGACATAAAATGACATAGCCAACTTCTGTCTCTCTGACATAAATGCATTTATCACATTCATTGATTTTGAAACCATTTGCCAACATGGTGTCATCAAACTTTTTATGCCACTGTTTCGGGGCTTGTTTCAATCCATACAAGGATTTAACTAACTTACAGACTTTCTTTTCTTGTCCTGGAGCTATAAAACCTTCAGGTTGTTCCATGTAGATTTCTTCATCTAAATCTCCATTCAGAAAGGCTGTTTTCACATCCATCTGATGTACCTCAAGATTGCGCAAAGCTGCAATCGCTAGTATCATCCTTATGGAATTTATTCTCGTTACAGGAGAATAAGTATCAAAGTAATCAAGACCTTCACGTTGTCTATAACCTTTAATTACAAGTCTTGCTTTGTACTTGTCAATTGATCCATCTGCCTTTATTTTCCTTTTGAAAATCCACTTGGACCCTAAAGGTTTACATCCTGGAGGAAGATTCACTAACTCCCAGGTGTGATTTTGTAAGATGGATTCAATTTCACTATTGATGGCATCTTTCCACAAGGCACCATCAGCTGACCTTACAGCTTCGTTATAGCTTTGAGGATCATTCTCTAGCAAAAATGTCAGAAAATCTGGACCAAATGATTTTTCCGTTCTAGCTCTTTTGCTACGTCTTAGTTCAGGTTCAACAACTTGTTGATCCTCTGGAACATTAATTTGTTCTCGGTCCTGACTATCTTCAATGATAGTCTCATGTGCCCGTTTGTGCACATCTGAATTCGAATTAGTTTTACAAGGAAAAACGTATTCGAAAAATGATGCATTCCTCGATTCCATTATCGTATTCTTGTGAATATCTGGTACATTAGACTCATGCACAAGAAATCGATAAGCATTACTGTTATGAGCATATCCTATGAAAATGCAATCAACAGTTTTTGGTCCTATCTTCACCTTTTTAGGTGGAGGAATGACTACCTTGGCAAGACACCCCCACACTCGAAGGAATTTATAGGAAGGTACTCTTCCTTTCCACATTTCATAAGGAGTTTTCCCTGCTTCTTTCCGTGGTACCTTATTTAAAAGGTAATTAGCTGATAAGACAGCTTCTCCCCACATAGTCTGAGGTAAGCCAGAGCTGATTAACATAGCGTTCATCATCTCTTTCAAGGTACGATTCTTACGTTCCGCAATCCCATTGGATTGAGGCGAATAAGGAGCTGTGGTTTGATGTATGATTCCATTTTGTTCACAAAGTGATTCAAAAGGGAAAACATACTCACCACCACGATCACTTCTTAACTCCTTAATTCTTTTATTCAGTTGGTTCTCAACTTCATTCTTATAGAGAACAAATTTCTCTATAGCTTCGTCCTTGCTTTTCATTAAATACACATAGCAAAATCTTGTGCAATCATCAATAAAGGTAATAAAATATTTATTACCGCCTCTCGATTGTATTGAATTAAAATCACATACATCGGTATGAATTAGATCAAGTGGTTCAGAGTTTCTTTCAATACTATGAAAAGATGATCTTGTTAGTTTTGCCTCAACACAAGTATCACACTTATGTTTGTTATCAATTTTAAAATTGGGAATATGATTCATGTTAATTAACTTTCGCAATGAATTAAAATTAACATGTCCTAATCTACCATGCCAAAGATTAGAATACTCAACAATATAAGCAGAAGAAGAACTAGCTTTATTGATATTTTTGGGTTTAACAACCATTACATTGAGCTTAAAAAGCCCATCAGTTACATACCCTTTTCCCACATACATCCCATTTTTAGTCAAAACTACTTTATCAGACTCGAACACCATCCGGAATCCATGCTTGTTCAGAAGCGATCCAGACACAAGATTCTTCCGTATTTCAGGTACGTACATACAGAACATTGTTCAGAGTCAACTCTTTCCCAGAGGTCATCTTCAGAATCACCTTTCCTTGACCTTCTATCTCAGATGTTGCTGAATTTCCCATGTATATCTTTTCCCCATTTTCAGCAGGCTCAAATGAAGAAAACATGCTCTTGTCTGAGCATACATGTCGAGTGGCACCAGTATCAATCCACCACTCTCTTGGGTTAGAACCCACCAGATTCACCTCAGAAACCACAGCAGAAAGGTTAATGTCTGAAACATCTTGAGTCATGTTTTCTAGCACATTAGCCTCTTGTTTCTTTTTCTTCTTCGGCAGTCTGCATTCAGAAGACTTGTGACCCATTTTGTCACAGTTGAAGCATTTTCCTTGAAATTTTGATTTCTTGGAAACTCCTCCTTTAGGGCCCATCTTTGACCCTTTGTTCTTGAGGTTCTTGTTCTTATGGCCATGTTCGACAACATTTGCTTTGGCCTCATGAGTCATTCCTCTCTTTTCAGAAACTCGGTTATCTTCCTCAATTCTTAGCTTAAGAACCAAGTCTTCAATGCTCATTTCTTTTCGCTTATGCTTTAAATAATTCTTGAAATCTTTCCAACCAGGTGGTAGTTTCTCAATTATCGAGGCTACTTGGAAGGTTTCACTTAAACTCATCCCCTCAGCATGAATTTCTGCTAGAATAATCTGCAGTTCTTGTACTTGGCTTATCACAGTTTTGGAATCAATCATTTTAAATCTAGGAAACGGCCTACGACAAATTTCTTAGTACCGGCATCCTCAGTTTTATATTTTCGATCTAAAGATTCCCAAAGCCCTTTAGCTGTTTTCATTCCAGCGTACACACTGTACAAGGAATCACTTAGCCCATTCAGCACATAATTCCGACATAGGAATTCAGAATGTTTCCAAGCTTCAATGGCACTGATGACTTGGATATCAATCTCACCCTCTTTGGGTACAGGAGCATCTTCCTTTAGAAACCTCGCAAGGTTCAACGTGGTCAGGTAGAAGAACATTTTTGTTGCCACCTTTTGAAATTCTGACCACTGAATTTTTCAGGTTTTTCCGCAGCAGGATTGACATGGCTCACATGTCCAACAGGTTGTCTAGCCATTGAGGCAGAAATACCTTGGCCAGCCACAACGGCTGCCATATTAAGCCCAGAGGCTGATGCAAGTTGGCCACCGAAGGGGCTGCCACTGCACTTTGGTCAGCCACGGGGGCTGCCACAACATTCTGGCCAGCCGAAGAGGCTGCCATATTCGGATCTACTGTGTTTGGACTGATTTCCATATCCACAGAGTCGAATTTGTTTTAAGACTGTATACAACAATTATTACAATTATTACACGGTAATTGGGAAATCCGAATATGACAAAATTACAATTATAATTATTATCCTCAAACAGACCCTAACGGCGGACCCTGAGAGTAGACCCTGACGGTAGAGGCTGAGAGCGGAGGCTGAGGGCAGAGGCAGACCTGAGAGCGGAGCGGAGGCAGAGGCTGAAGGGCAGAGGCAGACCCTGAGAGCGGAGGCAGAGGCTGAAGGGCAGAGGCTGACAGCAGAGGCTGATGGCAGAGGCTGACAGCAGAGGCTGATGGCAGAGGCTGACAGCAGAGGCTGAGGCTGATGGCAGAGGCTTACAGCAGAGGCTGACAGCAGAGGCTGATGGCAGAGGCAGAGGCTGACAGCAGAGGCTGATGGCGAGGCTGACAGCAGAGGCTGATGGCAGAGGCTGAGGCTGATGGCAGAGGCTGACAGAGAGGCTGAGCTGAAGGCAGAGGTAGAGAGGCTGTTGTGCTGAGGTAGAGGCTGATCAGTAGAGGTAGAGGCTGTGTAAGTTAGACCTGAATTGATGATCCTTCTCACTTTCCCGAGGCTTGTTGATTACAAAATATCCTTAAAACAAATTCGCCCCCTACCGTAGGTGCAGTAGAACTTGGGACGTTTGTTTCCCAGGATACAACGGAAAACCCGAACGAGTATGGCACCACCAAATCCCGTCCCAACGAACCACAAAAGTGCTTGAACCCTCCAAAAACAAAGAAAAATAAAATGCTCTGAAAATTTCTTGTTTGTTAATTTTGTTCCTCTTTTTTTCAAAAACTAAGCATTGAGTCTCTTTATAAAACCAAAATAAAAACGTCTCAATTAAAGGAAATTAACTAGCCAATTAAATCTCATAAATGGGAGATGTTACACATTGTTGTAACCACCAAGCTAATTAAATTAGCTATTATGGAAATTAAACTTTTGTAACCACCAAGCTAATTAAATTAGCTATTATGGAAATTAACTTTTGTAACCACCAAGCTAATTAAATAGCTGTTATGGAAATAAACTTTGTAACACCAAGCTAATTAAATTAGCTGTTATGGAATTCAAAATTTTCCAACACCAAAGGGTGAACTTTGAGCAACAATTTCTCATTCACCCAAGCACCATTTTAAGCATATGAATATACCATTTCGAAGTACTCACGGAGGAGTATCCGAATCATTCAATAAGACCACTAACACGAAGTGGATCATGCTTAAAATTGAGCCTCAAAATGCTTACTCATAAGCATTTTTCCAACAATCCCCCACATGAATGAAATTGGCGAAAACGTCGAATAAAATTATTTTTATAAAACATTTTATTTTGACCTAGAAGAGTTCAACGGTTCAACACCTGCATAGGATAGGTAGGCCACAGCCTTTGAACCTTCCCTTGTGAAAATATATCTCATTACTGGCTGACAGTTGACGCGATGTCATTGAACTGTACTGCCATTCATGTAAATGGAGAATATATATCACACAGATATTTTACCTACACATCTGAGTTCTCATTATTATGTTCATTTTGGCCATGAACATCTACCTGGTTCTGCAAGAGTTTCTAAGAATTGTGCCCCGTACAATTCCCTTTGAAGCGGCCCCACTTCTCTCTCACATAGGTGATTTCTTATTTAAGAGTATCTCGTAATACTCTGCTCGGATTCCCGACGCATAAGAATCATTAAAAGCTTTTGCTTAACCTCTATCCATACGAGCATCACTGTTTCATTTCATCATAGGAATGGACTAGAGGGTAACCCCCACAGTGATCCAATTATGTCTTTTACGAGTAGGTTGTCCCATTGAACCTAGATCTTGGGATCTCCAGTCAACAAGGTTGGGTTTTCCTTCGTAATAAACATTTATCTAATGGGCTTCAGTCCCATTCCCCTCGATGATTTCACAACTAACTCTCTATTTAACCCTTTGGTTAGCGGATCCGCAATGTTATCCTTTGACTTTACATAGTCAATCGAAATAACTCCAGTAGAGAGTAATTGTCTAACGGTATTGTGTCTACGACGAATATGTCTAGACTTACCATTATACATATTGTTATGTGCCCTTCCAATTGCAGATTGACTATCGCAATGAATGCAAATTGCTGGCACTGGCTTAGGCCAACTTGGAATATCCTCTAGAAAATTTCGAAGCCATTCTGCTTCTTCAGCACACTTGTCTAATGCAATGAATTCTGATTCCATTGTAGATCTGGCTATCACAGTCTGTTTGGAGGATTTCCATGATATAGCTGCACCTGCTAGTGTAAACACATAACCACTAGTAGACTTTGAGTCTTTCATGTCAGATATCCAATTAGCATCACTGTATCCTTCGACTACAGCTGGATATCTATGATAGTGCAACCCATAATTACGAGTAAAACGTAAGTACCTAAGTACTCTCACTATTGCTTTCCAGTGATCAACCCCTGGATTACTCGTATATCTGCTGAGCTTGTTTACTGTACAGGCTATATCAGGCCTTGTACAACTCGATAGATACATCAAACTCCCGATCACTCTAGAGTATTCTACTTGAGATATACCATCTCCCCTATTCTTCGATAGGTGTAAACTCACATCTAAGGAGTTCTAGCCACAGCTGAATCATCATCGTTGAATTTACCAAGAATTTTGTCCACATAGTGCGACTGATCAAGAATAAGTCCATCTGGACTTCTCGAGATCTTTATTCCCAGAATGACATCTGCAAGACCCATGTCTTTCATGTCAAACTTGGATTTCAGCATATTCTTGGTAGATTTCACCATTTTGACATTACTCCCGACAATCAGTATGTCATCAACGTAGAGACATAAAATGACATAGCCAACTTCTGTCTCTCTGACATAAATGCATTTATCACATTCATTGATTTTAAACCATTTGCCAACATGGTGTCATCAAACTTTTTATGCCACTGTTTCGGGGCTTGTTTCAATCCATACAAGGATTTAACTAACTTACAGACTTTCTTTTCTTGTCCTGGAGCTATAAAACCTTCAGGTTGTTCCATGTAGATTTCTTCATCTAAATCTCCATTCAGAAAGGCTGTTTTCACATCCATCTGATGTACCTCAAGATTGCGCAAGCTGCAATCGCTAGTATCATCCTTATGGAATTTATTCTCGTTACAGGAGGAGAATAAGTATCAAAGTAATCAAGACCTTCACGTTGTCTATAACCTTTAATTACAAGTCTTGCTTTGTACTTGTCAATTGATCCATCTGCCTTTATTTTCCTTTTGAAAATCCACTTGGACCCTAAAGGTTTACATCCTGGAGGAAGATTCACTAACTCCCAGGTGTGATTTTGTAAGATGGATTCAATTTCACTATTGATGGCATCTTTCCACAAGGCACCATCAGCTGACCTTACAGCTTCGTTATAGCTTTGAGGATCATTCTCTAGCAAAAATGTCAGAAAATCTGGACCAAATGATTTTTCCGTTCTAGCTCTTTTGCTACGTCTTAGTTCAGGTTCAACAACTTGTTGATCCTCTGGAACATTAATTTGTTCTCGGTCCTGACTATCTTCAATGATAGTCTCATGTGCCCGTTTGTGCACATCTGAATTCGAATTAGTTTTACAAGGAAAAACGTATTCGAAAAAGGATGCATTCCTCGATTCCATTATCGTATTCTTGTGAATATCTGGTACATTAGACTCATGCACAAGAAATCGATAAGCATTACTGTTATGAGCATATCCTATGAAAATGCAATCAACAGTTTTTGGTCCTATCTTCACCTTTTTAGGTGGAGGAATGACTACCTTGGCAAGACACCCCCACACTCGAAGGAATTTATAGGAAGGTACTCTTCCTTTCCACATTTCATAAGGAGTTTTCCCTGCTTCTTTCCGTGGTACCTTATTTAAAAGGTAATTAGCTGATAAGACAGCTTCTCCCCACATAGTCTGAGGTAAGCCAGAGCTGATTAACATAGCGTTCATCATCTCTTTCAAGGTACGATTCTTACGTTCCGCAATCCCATTGGATTGAGGCGAATAAGGAGCTGTGGTTTGATGTATGATTCCATTTTGTTCACAAAGTGATTCAAAAGGGAAAACATACTCACCACCACGATCACTTCTTAACTCCTTAATTCTTTTATTCAGTTGGTTCTCAACTTCATTCTTATAGAGAACAAATTTCTCTATAGCTTCGTCCTTGCTTTTCATTAAATACACATAGCAAAATCTTGTGCAATCATCAATAAAGGTAATAAAATATTTATTACCGCCTCTCGATTGTATTGAATTAAAATCACATACATCGGTATGAATTAGATCAAGTGGTTCAGAGTTTCTTTCAATACTATGAAAAGATGATCTTGTTAGTTTTGCCTCAACACAAGTATCACACTTATGTTTGTTATCAATTTTAAAATTGGGAATATGATTCATGTTAATTAACTTTCGCAATGAATTAAAATTAACATGTCCTAATCTACCATGCCAAAGATTAGAATACTCAACAATATAAGCAGAAGAACTAGCTTTATTGATATTTTTGGGTTTAACAACCATTACATTGAGCTTAAAAAGCCCATCAGTTACATACCCTTTTCCCACATACATCCCATTTTTAGTCAAAACTACTTTATCAGACTCGAACACCATCCGGAATCCATGCTTGTTCAGAAGCGATCCAGACACAAGATTCTTCCGTATTTCAGGTACATACAGAACATTGTTCAGAGTCAACTCTTTCCCAGAGGTCATCTTCAGAATCACCTTTCCTTGACCTTCTATCTCAGATGTTGCTGAATTTCCCATGTATATCTTTTCCCCATTTTCAGCAGGCTCAAATGAAGAAAACATGCTCTTGTCTGAGCATACATGTCGAGTGGCACCAGTATCAATCCACCACTCTCTTGGGTTAGAACCCACCAGATTCACCTCAGAAACCACAGCAGAAAGGTTAATGTCTGAAACATCTTGAGTCATGTTTTCTAGCACATTAGCTTTGTTTCTTTTTCTTCTTCGGCAGTCTGCACTCAGAAGACTTGTGACCCATTTTGTCACAGTTGAAGCATTTTCCTTGAAATTTTGATTTCTTGGAAACTCCTCCTTTAGGACCCATCTTTGACCCTTTGTTCTTGAGGTTCTTGTTCTTATGGCCATGTTCGACAACATTTGCTTTGGCCTCATGAGTCATTCCTCTCTTTTCAGAAACTCGGTTATCTTCCTCAATTCTTAGCTTAAGAACCAAGTCTTCAATGCTCATTTCTTTTCGCTTATGCTTTAAATAATTCTTGAAATCTTTCCAACCAGGTGGTAGTTTCTCAATTATCGAGGCTACTTGGAAGGTTTCACTTAAACTCATCCCCTCAGCATGAATTTCTGCTAGAATAATCTGCAGTTCTTGTACTTGGCTTATCACAGTTTTGGAATCAATCATTTTAAACTCTAGGAAACGGCCTACGACAAATTTCTTAGTACCGGCATCCTCAGTTTTATATTTTCGATCTAAAGATTCCCAAAGCCCTTTAGCTGTTTTCATTCCAGCGTACACACTGTACAAGGAATCACTTAGCCCATTCAGCACATAATTCCGACATAGGAATTCAGAATGTTTCCAAGCTTCAATGGCACTGATGACTTGGATATCAATCTCACCCTCTTTGGGTACAGGAGCATCTTCCTTTAGAAACCTCGCAAGGTTCAACGTGGTCAGGTAGAAGAACATTTTCTGTTGCCACCTTTTGAAATTCTGACCACTGAATTTTTCAGGTTTTTCCGCAGCAGGATTGACATGGCTCACATGTCCAACAGGTTGTCTAGCCATTGAGGCAGAAATACCTTGGCCAGCCACAACGGCTGCCATATTAAGCCCAGAGGCTGATGCAAGTTGGCCAACCGAAGGGGCTGCCACTGCACTTTGGTCAGCCACGGGGGCTGCCACAACATTCTGGCCAGCCGAAGAGGCTGCCATATTCGGATCTACTGTGTTTGGACTGATTTCCATATCCACAGAGTCGAATTTGTTTTAAGACTGTATACAACAATTATTACAATTATTACACGGTAATTGGGAAATCCGAATATGACAAAATTACAATTATAATTATTATCCTCAAACAGACCCTAACGGCGGACCCTGAGAGTAGACCCTGACGGTAGAGGCTGAGAGCGGAGGCTGAGGGCAGAGGCAGACCCTGAGAGCGGAGGCAGAGAGGCAGAGGCTGAAGGGCAGAGGCAGACCCTGAGAGCGGAGGCAGAGGCTGAAGGGCAGAGGCTGACAGCAGAGGCTGATGGCAGAGGCTGACAGCAGAGGCTGATGGCAGAGGCTGACAGCAGAGGCTGAGGCTGATGCAGAGGCAGAGGTGACAGCAGAGGCTGACAGCAGAGGCTGATGGCAGAGGCAGAGGCTGACAGCAGAGGCTGATGGCAGAGGCTGACAGCAGAGGCTGATGGCAGAGGCTGAGGCTGATGGCAGAGGCTGAAGGCAGAGGCTGAAGGCAGAGGTAGAGGCTGTTGTGTGAGGTAGAGGCTGATCAGTAGAGGTAGAGGCTGTAAGTTAGACCCTGAAATTGATGATCCTTCTTCACTTTCCCGAGGCTTGTTGATTACAACAATATCCTTAAAACAAATTCGCCCCCTACCGTAGGTGCAGTAGAACTTGGGACGTTTGTTTCCCAGGATACAACGGAAAACCCGAACGAGTATGGGCACCACCAAATCCCGTTCCCAACGAACCACAAAAGTGCTTGAACCCTTCCAAAAACAAAGAAAATAAAATGCTCTGAAAATTTTTGTTTGTTAATTTTGTTCCTCTCTTTTTTCAAAAACTAAGCATTGAGTCTCTTTATAAAACCAAAAAAAAAACGTCTCAATTAAGGAAATTAACTAGCCAATTAAATCTCATAAATGGGAGATGTTACACATTGTTGTAACCACCAAGCTAATTAAATTAGCTATTATGGAAATTAAACTTTTGTAACCACCAAGCTAATTAAATTAGCTGTTATGGAAATTAAACTTTTGTAACCACCAAGCTAATTAAATTAGCTGTTATGGAATTAAAACTTTTGTAACCACCAAGCTAATTAATTAGCTATTATGGAAATAAACTTTTGTACCACCAAGCTAATTAAATTCGCTATTATGGAAATTAAACTTTTGTAAAACCACCAAACTAATTAAATTAGCTGTTATGAAATAAACTTTGTAACCACCAAGTAATTAAATTAGATGTTATGGAAATTCAAAATTTTCCAACACAAAGGGTGAACTTTGAGCAACAATTTCTCATTCACCCAAGCCCCATTTTAAGCATATGAATATACCATTTCGAAGTACTCACGGAGGAGTATCCGATTTCCGAATCATTCAATAAGAACCACTAACACGAAGTGGATCATGCTTAAAATTGAGCCTCAAAATGCTTACTCATAAGCATTTTTCCAACATTAAATATACTTGTATGTTCTTAGAAAGAAAATTATGCACATAAACAGATCTTTCTCTGATATTTCACCTTCTTTGATCTCAATATTCAGTTGCATTTAATCTTTAAATATTTATAGATGGTCATGGATTATCAATTCACTGGCAGAATAAACTAGCAATTTATCTCATGATCATTTATATGGATTAAACCTTGTAAGAAGTAAAAATAAATTACTAAATTGGATCAAGTAGTTAAAACTTCAAAGCTTCAGAATTTTTATTTTTATTCTTTCCTAATTATTATATTGTTCAAGTATTAAACACATCTTAGATAACCCATATTTTGTTTTCAAGGCAAATTGTTGTATGCCATTTTAAATTAGATGTCATAATTGTCAAGATTCCTATAGTCTCTTCATAGATGATTGAATATTATCAACGAATGAGATTCACATGATAGATTCAATGCTGGCTCTATGTACGAAAAATGCTCTGGCTGTCTTTGTATCAGGTAGAATTCTGCAGCATATACGCGTGCTAACCTCATAATTTGTTTATAAACAAATTGTTTGAACACCAATCAGCTTATCAATGGGAACTGTTTATAAAATATTTAGCTAGAGCTATCCTCACATGGTAATCCAGAATAAATTTACGCATCCATGACTTGTTTCCACAGGCACTGCCTCCAAGTGACAGGCAAGCCAACCTGGATAGGAGGATTGAGATCCATAATGATGAATAGCAATGCCATTGCCATTGAATATTTGGCCACCTGAAAATGATGTCACCTAG
>SKCR01007968.1:0-24339 GCA_019454045.1 Zanthoxylum bungeanum | reverse complement strand
CATTGAAATCTAATTTCAATTAATATATCCAATATATATTATTTAATCGATTAATTCCAAATTAATCGTTCTCTCTCTACTATACGAATTTTATCCCAGATAAATTCTTGCCGAAATTAATCCTAGATTATTTTCTCTCTCTCATAATTAATCCCAGATTAATTATGTTCGAGTCAAATGTCATCGGTGAATCTTTGGGAAGCGACCCATGAGATATCTGGATATGTTGGAAGTAAATCTGGTCGTAGGACTATCCGAATATGTGGGTACATAGTACCACGTTCTTACCGATTTACAAGACATGGTTGGCTTCTAGCAAAGCACCGTGCCTACCCAATTCTCCAGAAATATTCTTTTAAGGAATATGTAATCTTTATCAAGCGTAGTAAACTAAGTATTGCACATTACAATCCAGTATCGGATGTCACATGCTAGGCTTAGGGCCGGAATTGTGTCTGCCCCGTACGAAGCATATATCAGATCACTAGCAACTAGTCTATGTAATCAGATAATCATGACCTTGTCATATTAACCCGAGAGTTGCAGCATTTAAAAGTATCAGTTTTGTATCCCTGCGTAATCATCATCTTCATATGACTGAAGTTATACTTCCATCTTGACATCACACCCAATACACTACGATTCTCAATAAACCCAGAAGAGGCATACACAGAACCTGTTAAAGCCCCGGACGACCAAAACCAAAGCGTACTGATTGTCGCAAGTATTAGCGATGCAAGTTTCAGGTTAAGACCAAATACACATACCCTGATTCAGATTCCCATAGACACATAGTCATACTACCAATGGGACTCCAAGGGGTCTATCCAGAGCGAAGCTGTTTTCGTACCATCAGCGAACAGAACCTCTTATCACACTTACATAAGTATCCAATACTTAAATATATGAGAACTATGCCGTTAATTTTCCATAACGCGCAAAAGTGCAATACTAGTCTATTCCGCATTATCGATGTCCAGTCTCGATAATACTACGACTATGGATATTTAATGATAAAACCATTCATAGATTGATAGTGTCACATATCTTATTAATCCGGAACTAATCATAAGGACTTTTATCATTTATATATATATTCAAGTAATCTAATTACAAAATGATAAAATATCAATTTCCTTTGTCACATAGTTAATTTGTACAAAAACCACAATGTCTTTTACAAATAGTGATGCTATGGGTCATAATTGTCCAACAATTAGACATGTAACTACAAACAACTACGTACTCAGCACAATTTACAATTTTACATATGATACAAATAGATAAAATCAAGGCTGTGGAATCTCAATCACACATCCCAGAACCATACAACCACTCAAGATCGACTTGACTGCATCGGGGGGATCCGTTGTCAGTAAGACGTCTATAGAAATCTTCTAGCTCTTTAAGTCCAATGAGAACCTGTAAAACTAGAAAACATTCGGGATGTAAGCTATAAAGCTCAGTAAGTAACTCATGTCTTATATAAATATATCATGTGACAATAAGAACTTAAATAGAGATCAAATATATGTAATTATACTCAAACTTATAAATTTCCTCTTAATCTGATGATATCATACACATATCATACCTTGATAATACACTCATTATACTGAATGCAACATCAATTTTCTCATAATCGAAACTAACTTATTATCTACCAAACCACCCAAACTCGCTGCTAAAGCCATCCCAAACCCGTGGTGGTTTAGTCAGCTTAAACTACTGCTGGTTACTTTATAAAGGTTACGTGAGCAAACAAAACGCAAACATTAGCTAACTATGAGCTGTAAAACATTTACCGAAACATTGAGCTGAAACCTCAGACCTTTATACAACATAAGATAGCTAATATTATAACAAACAAGTCAACATATCAGTAATTTATCAAAATTATTCAATTGTTACAAGTTCATATTTTATTAACTTGTTATTATCCTTTATACTTAACCCATGTCAAACTTTCATATTTACTTATCTACAAATGCGTTATTCTGATAGCTAACATCTAAAGCAAGCAAAGCATGAATACCATAGATTATATCGTTTGATATCAATTACACTTCAATTACATGAAAGATGAAGTCATAGACATATACTTTTATCACAATATTATCCATCTTTGAAATATCATCAAATCGGCAATCTAAACATAAAATCCAAGAAAACTGTCTTTTCTGAAATCTATTTTCTTATCTGAAAATACATTTCTGTCTGTAAAAATTTTCTAAAAACTCTTGTCTGTCTATGAAACTCTAAGCTTTTCTGTAAATACTCGCAATCCACGAAACAATTTTCGGAATTTGTAATACATAAACCAGAGTTTTTCCTTTCAAAACTTTTGTAAAACATTTATGAAAACATATGTATCATCATCGGAAATATCATCTATCAACCTGTAAATAATCATGTGGTCTTGGGGCGTTACGTCTCGCCGTCCCCCAAGCCACTAAACCAGTAAACAGTGGTGCTATCAGTGCCACCAACCTGTCTCTGAAATTCGGGTCTAGGGCCTCGCTATACCCCTAGCCCAATACCCGAGATCTAAGGGCATCTGTCATCCATAGTCCTGTATCTCGTGTCCACACGTACCAGATTAGTTATCGTTATTCCAGATTGGTTACCGATATCTGTTAATTCCATATCTGAATCAAGTTACATCTAAGGTGGGTTTTTGCCTCATGCCTCCAAAATCACAAAATCATACCTTTCAAATCATTTTCATCATCAAGGCATTTATCTGAAACCATGCTTTATCAAAAAAATTAAATCATATATCTCAAATCGAGTGAAAATAATATTTCAAGTGAAAATCAATTTAGTCAAGTGATCTGCAAAATCATATCTGAAATCATAATTAAAACTCTAAAATAAGTACTTCATTCATACATACACAATAGTCAAGGCATCCAGGAACACATAATCAAGATATCACATACCTATGAGCTGGCTCACACATACAATACACGTATGAAACTTATTACTTTTTTAGAATAGGTATGAAATGAATGTCGTCTGAACAGATTTCCTAACCCACTCGGCTACTACACCATAAAATCATTAACCGATTAAACATAACCACATGCATACATGTCACGTGTCATGAACGCATTAAACGGTTTGGTTATCGTTATTCCAGATTGGTTACCGTTATTCCAGATTGGTTACCGATATCCGTGAATTCCATATCTGAATCAAGTTACATCTGAGGTGGGTTTTTGTCATATGCCTCCAAAATCACAAAATCATACATTTGGAATCATTTTCATCATCAAGGAATTTATCTGAAACCATGCTTTATCAAAAAGCTTAAATCATATGTCTCAACTTGAGTGAAAATAACATTTCAAGTGAAAATCGATTTAGTCAAGTGATCTGTAAAATCATATTTGAAATCATAATTAAAACTCTGAAATAAGTACTCCACTCCCACATACACAATAGTCAATGCATCCAGGAACACACAATCAAGACAGCACATACATATGAGCTGGCTCACACATACAATACTCATACGGAACTCATTACCTATTTAGAATAGATATGAAATGAATGTCGTCCGAATAGATTTCTTAACCTGCTCGGCTACTATACCACAAAATCATTAACCGCTTAAACATACCCACATACATACGTGTCACGTGTCACAAACTCATTACACGGTTTCTCATAACCAAATATATACATGAAAAACATTGCTTAATCATTTAAAATAATCACACACATACGTTTGTATACATCTATCAAACATATGAATATATTTATTACTTCGAATTTCGATACCATGACTTTTACAATCCTCACATTCTTTACTTATTAATCAACATTCACCATTCATATACGTATCCAATCAATCATGAACTTCCATCACTCGGAAAAGACTTTAGCCTATACCAACTCAACCTCTATACATCTATATCGTATACATTGAACGATAACAAACTTATCCCAACGACGTACATCTACACGTACTAGTACAAATTCTAAAGTCATAACTTATTTCCTTTACCAATCCTTTATACACAAATCATACATATCCAATCAAGTCATACATATACAAATACGCGTTCATATGCTAATACACATGCTTATACATACTCATACTTTTACATTCACCAATACATATTATTACCGATTCATACACTTCCATACATCCATACACATACATACACATTAAGTTCATTTCATATTTCACCTCATGTCATATCCATAACAAAGATCCATACCTATGGTAGTCGATTATCCTAACCATACGTAATCTTGAGCTTCGTTCTAAAGAATATACCTTAACTATCATCTTTTAACCTAACATGTCATTCATATATATATATATAATCAAACACGAAATCACTAATTTAAGTTCTCATCGCATGGGTTACTTACCTGGCTTTGTGAACATTCCAGGTTCTAGTCACATCTGTCAAAATAAATGGCAAAAATGTCGTCAGAATTGCGATTTACGGTATTCTCGACTTAGCTACGAAAAAATCCCGGATCTTTCGGGAACAACCAAAACAAGTCCAATCTCAATACTTTCAGTTCCAGTAATTTTATAACATCATTATAAACTAACCCAAGTAATCAGTTATCTTAAATTCTCGGTTTACGCATTTTTGGAAATTCTTCAGAAATTTTTTTCGCAAAAGCTACGGAAGAGTCCCGAACCCTCCGAACCTACCCGAATTTATCCAAACATGTTCGTGATATCATAAATAACTCATAACTATTATCAAAACTAAAACACATCTTTATACGCAAAAATCCACTTTTACCAGAAACTTGCATATTCTATCGGATCGATCAAACTCGTTCCATTTTCACTCGGATTCTACCAAGTGCTGATATTTAACATACTAATATTCAAACAATTCATTTTATATCCTTACGATACTCTACGAAGCTACTGGAAATATCCGAATATTTAGCGAAAAACTTGAAATTATCGACTTTTTACCGGGAGGTCTTACCGAGATTTCGAGGCCATATACGGACTCCAAACGATCCCCACGAATGCACTGGAATCGACAGAATTCAAATCGGAGTTACTGTTCACACTAAGATTATTGTTCATTACCTCATTTTTCCTCGTTTTATGTGCAACCGAGCACGGATCTGAAAAATCATCACCCTATCTTGTAGTACTCTTCGTGAGCTTCGATTTGGCGGGTGGCTTGGGCAGTGAGACGAAGCGACAAGCCGAGATCCCGAAATCCACTACCGCACTTTCACTTTCTCGCTATTCACCGGCGTTCTAGGCTGCCACTAGCCACCACAAGGCGGAGAGGTGGCCGGCGCACCCCTTTGGCTGGTCGTGTTGGCCAGGGGCGCTCAAGTTGCGATTTTAGGGATGGGGTCGGGTGCAAGGATTTTATAGTTTTGCCATTTTGGCAATTTCTGATAACTATGAGTATTTATAGACAATTCAGAAAACTACATTATGACCCACGAAAATTACAATCACTCCTATCATGAGGCTTTCATGGAAATTTACATTTACGAAGCCTTTCTGATGCAAATTTCGAAAAGTGTTCAACATGAAAGTTGATCGTTGTAGAAAAACGAGTCTGATGGTTCATAAATCGGTTCAATCGGAGTTCGTTTTCTATCTTTATAGCCGAAATAATAAATTTTTACACGTAAAACGATATAATCAAAAATCACGTAACCGGTTCTCAAAACCACGCATTTTCTAACACGACGAATCTTCACTTAAAAACATTCCCACCTATTTTCCAACACTCAAAGTCTTATTTCCGAATATCAATCAGTTCCAAATTTTAAACTTCAATTTGTAAAACTTCTAGAACCGTTCCGAAAAATATTAGGGATATTACATATGTATTATGTGTATATATCATATTTGAAACTAGTCCACCCGTTTCTTTAAAATAAAACTCTTTTATTTAATTACCATTTTGAAAAACAAAAACCAAATTCCAAATATACTAATTTAGTCAAACACAGTCTTACATGAATTTTTTTTTTTTTTTTCCAAAAAAAATATTAGTCCAATAATTTTACTTCATCTCGTGGCCTTAACAGATACGCTGCTAACTAATCAGCCAGCCCAAACCAACCACAATCATCATCTGTATGGAGTATGTTCGGTTTTGGCCCAATCTATTTGCAAGATATCCGTGTGGCGTGTAATAATCATGATCATAATAATAATAATTATTATTATAAATTATTAAAATAAAAAATCTATTTTAATAAAAAAATTGAATCTATTATTTATTATTAAATTATAAAATTAAATTATATGTTCAATAATTCTTTATTTTTAAATTATAAAATTATAAATTATTAAAATAAGAAACTTATTAAAATAAAAAAAAATTGAATATCCTATTTATTATTAAATTAAAAAATTAAAATATTTATACAATTATTTTTTATTATTAAATTATAAAATTAAAATAAGAAATTTATTACAATAAAAAAAATAATATACTATTAAATAGGTAACTTATTATTATTAAATTATAAAATTAAAATTATAAATAATAAAAGAAAATATATTATAATAAGAAAACATATTATAACTCCCATTAAAAAAAGATTCACGTCACCTAATCTCTCTAATTAATTTTTTTTATTACTTATTATAATAAGAAGACATTATAATCTTATATTAAAATTAAAAAAACGTACGTAGTACATAATTTCTATAATTAATTTTTTATTATTAAATTATAAAATTTAAATAAAAAACCTGTTACAAGATTAAAATATATTATTCTATTAAAATAAAAGACTTAAATAGTTGTTGCTCATGAAACCTGGATAAATTTTTGGATTTTGAGTCTATTGTTTTTTATTATTTATTTTGAATTATTTCTATAAGTTTTTTTATAAATTTTTTATTATTTATTTTGTTTCAGGATGTAAACTTTGATTATTAGCTCTTGTATACAGACGGTGAAGATTTCAAGCTCGATAAAAAAAATTACGTTTAAATTGAATAAATTACATTAAATTTTTTTAAAGATAAATACCTAAATAGCATTATGATTTTTATTATGATATAAAATTATAGTTAAAGATGTGTTTTGTGCGGGTCCTATGCTAGTAGTAATAGTTGCACTCTCTTAGTACTCAAAGAATACCGAATTTTTATTTTTTAATATCTGAAATGAAAAAGGTCAAAAAATAAATTTGAATCCTTATAATTATTTTTCCACTTTAAACACTAACAAGACAAAAATTAAGTGGTAAGAGAGTGATGAAGGAGTGCATCTACATTGTTGAAAAAAAAATATCTTAGTGTGTGAATGAACACAAGTGATTGATTTATGAAGAATTGAACTGTTTTGGCCAAGACAAGCGAACCATAAGAGAGAAAGTTGAAAGCAATTTTTCCCATTAACTTCAAAATCTAAGTGAGAGGGCTTTCTGTTATTGATATAACGTTAAATCAAGAGAAAGCCATTAATTTTCTGCTTCTTGAAGTTCAGTTTTTTTGCTGTATTGCTTTTGAAGTTTGAAGACTCCGACAACTTGTAAAATTACTTTGATTAGATTGCAATCTAACTATTAACTAATAATGAAATCACTTGCATACCAGTTGTTATATTGAGAGCATGAATAAAAAATATATATGAATTAATCCATCAAAAGTTTATTTTATATAGACTTGACATTTGTTACAGACAAATATGTATGTTCAAATTTAATATTTAATTTAAAAAATCTAAAAAACTAAAAATTAAAATAAATTTAACCTTATTCACTTTATTTTATCAAGTTATTACAACACCTAACAATCAATCAAATACTAAATCTTTTATTATTAAACATTGCATTATATCTTTGAATTAGGTCTTGTGCCATCTGATTGCACCACAGCTGAAGCTATAAAGTGGGAAAAATGTTTCACAGGCTATAAATCATTTGAAATTATTGATTGGACAGAGCAACTTCCATAGACAAACCCACATGAAGTCCCTCAAGTTTAGAGATAAATGGGGTCCACTATCATATCACTCAAATTGTCTCGTGAAATAGGTAGATTGCATTACTTACTCCAAAACACGAGAAAATTTTGAAACGTAAGGCTCTGTTTAATATTGCTATGAAACATGTGGTCAATAAATTATGTGATTGATGAATATTAATATATAAAATTGTGTTAGTTAAATGTTAAAAATCACGATTATTTTTTAATTTTTTTGATAGTAAGAAAAAATTAAAATTCTTTTTTTTTTTTTTTTTTTTTTTATTTTTATAAAACTCAAATTTTAAAAGAAATCACCATAAATTGTTGTAAATTTTTTATTATTAACTAAAGATTTAAAAATTATACTTAACCAAAACATAATTTTCTTATCTTACCACATATCAAACCGCAATACCAAATAAACCCTAAACATTAGCTTAATTCCGGTTAGCAACCAGAGATTTCGTGTTTTTTTTTTTTTTTAAGATATTTATAATTAGAAATTTACCAAAAGACTTTTTAAAATCAGCTATATGATTCATCGGCCTTTTAAAATTTAGGTCCAATAAAAGCATTACGGGAAGCAGAAATGAATCTAAATTTTTTTAGCATAATAATTTACACCTATACTCCCCCTAATTATTTGTAAGAGCAATATTTCTTTTTTATTTTTACCATGAATATTAATAATGTGCAATAATTGAAAATTGCGAGAAAAAATGATTTTCTGAAAAGTATTCGTTAAGGTACATATGAGATATGAGGGGTTTTTTTTTTTTTTTTTTAAATGTGTCTCTATTTAGTATATTTATGGATCTAATATTATTAAAATGGAAATGAAGAATGTAATGAAACAAAATTAAATCGATCTTGGTTATTTTTTTAGTAAGCTGGCTCCTGATAGTAACCATTTTTATTTTTGTGACATTGGTAATACGATCCCAAAAAACGATCCACATTCAATATTTTCAACTCCCAAAGAATATGTCGATTACCCATAACACTTGAAAAGCAACATTAGGACAACCATGAACTTTGAATTTCCTCAAATAAAAAATTAAGTCAATATATATTTTCAACTAGCCACCCTCTCCAACACTCCAAAATCTTAAATTGAAGATATCCCAAACTTCAAAACCTTATTAACATATTATAATTAAATTGATATTTACATATACATATATATTCACATACCTCACATGCCATATTCAAAGAACCCTAGTATTATGAAAACTTTGCCTACTCCTAAACTTTTGCTTTTTTGAAAATGAAATCGTACATTTGTTTCGGACAGAGTAGCATTTTTGGGGAAAAAAAAAGGAAAGAATGAAAGAAGCTAATATAATAAGCGCTAGCTAGCTAGTAGATGAGCTAAGGGTCGTCGTCATATCCGTGCCAGCAAATGAGCATGATAACACATCGGCGTAGTATGTAAAAATTTTGCTCTTTGTTCTTTCACAAGACTCCTGCATTTCCTGCCAAACGATCTGCTCTGAGATTGTTTGTTGCAGTAACTTTCCTGTTGATCTCTTGCTTCATTAATTATATTGCTACCATCTGCTTCTTCTTCTTCTTCTTTGAGGATCATAACAATGCCAGAAATCTTATGTTCTTACCATATAGAGAATGAGAAAGAGAGAGGTTCTTGCTGGTTTAGTTGTGAAGTTCTGAGGTTATTATTTGACCTTTTATAAGTTTGATTAGTTTAAGGTTCCCACGTTACCATTATATGATTTGAGTTTAGAAATGCTAGCTCTCCGCCACTGGCTCTTGGCCAGTGGTGGACTTGTGCTCTCCAATGGGAGAGCACAAGTCGACTCCCTGCAGTTGCAGGGAGTCAAATAATTTCTCTCAATTTGAGAGTGGTAGAATTCTCCCCATATTTGAGTGGGAGTTGATGTTTCGTCTCTAGTAGACGTAGAATTCTGGATGTACTTCAATGTTTGTATTCAATATTCCAGTAGATTTCAGATTATATATCTGTAGATTTGTATTGTAATCAAAAAAAAAAGAATGCTAGCTCTCCTTTTAAAAATAAATAAATAAATAAAATCACTGTTATTAGAACGTTAACCTTAAAAACATTTATTATTTCATAACACATTCTAATTGCTTTTTTTTTTTTTTTTTTTTTTTTTTTGGGAAACGATGGAAACCCCGCCACCAAACCACCCATTCTGGGCCGCGGCGCAGGTAAAACCACCGGCTATCCCAAGCTCTTACAAGAAGTGCACCCCCTGGATTCGAACCCAGAACCTCAAGGTGAGATCCTGGACCCTACACCACCAAGCCACACCCATTGGGGACCATTCTAATTGTTTTCGGCTTTAAAAAACCTTATGTGTTATTCTTGTTGTTGGAAATGGTGATCGTACACCATTCACTTTTTGTATGAATATTTGATATTTATGCAATATAATATTTATTTATATCATAGTTATTTATTTATTTATATGGTAAAACTCTTACTTTTATTATATATTGTAAATCTAAGAGTTAGATTACTCTAAGAGTTAGAGATTTCGAGTTACCTCGGAACCTTATATAAATTTAGTAAAGACCCGAGAGTTACAACATATGGTGATATAGTTGCAAGAGTTGCAAATGATGTTGAGAAATATCATGCATTCTCTCGAATATAAATTATTCCTGGTCTAGATATATTGACATGGGTCGGTCATTATATTAGTTAGACTAGTGCATTGTCTATATATGTAATGGACATATGGTTTGTCTCAACAAACTGTGAGCTTAGCGGAAGTTCGTATAGAAATGCAGATATTCATTAGTTGAATGAGTATTGAACAACTCATAAAAGATGACTAATAGATATTCCATAAAACTGTCAATAGTTGTCTTTTCGAGGCGAGTAGTTATTATGGTCCTTTGACTTGAGACACCACGGTGGTCTTGTGAGTGATCCTTTATGCCTGATACCATGCATGTCAGAGACATTTCATGGTCTGACCGCTGGATGTCTGTTAGGTATAGACCGATGCTCACGAAGGTCGGTGTGTGTTAAGATGATGATTCGTCAGTCCATATGATTGGATTATGTTTCCAGAAAATTTTCAGAGTATATTCCAGAAATATTTTGGCCAAAAGTACGTCGAAGAAATTATTTCTTTGACATTATAAATAATATTGAAAAAAGTTTTGCATATATATATTATTTATTAATGGAATATAAGGATGAAAAGTTTCACATATTGAGTAAATAAGGTTTTGACAATATAACTATAACCTTACTCAATAGGAGACGGTAATGACGAAGTGATTATACATTAGCGTTTTAACCTCGACTTGTATGGTTCGACGTGTCGTGTTGTTTAGTCATGATTTATAGGTGAACATGCCTTCATGAAATATGTATATAAATATACGAGATATATATGTATATATATACGTAACAACCGAACGTGTGCCTAGAGAATTCCATTATATTGAGTTTACTCGTTGAGCACTAGGGCGACCTCTCGTCAAATGTTGACAAAGTATTTTTTGGGTTTTTAGGATTAAATTATTTAATCCGATAATTCATGAGATGAATATATCAAGAGTTGATACAAGTTTATTGTATAATAAATGTAAATTTGATTTACATTAAATTAGTAATTATTTTGTGAATTAATTTAATTGTTAATTAATATACAATATTAATTACTTAGCTTATACAATTAATTAATTAAAGTATATTGAATTTGTTTAGTTAAAGTAACTAAATTTATTCATAAAGGTAACTTAGTTTGCTTTATGCTAAAGTTGATGAGATTAAATTTTAACCTTGGTTAAGTTACTTTTTTGAAACATGTGGTGTAGAGAGAAGATGCCTTTTAACCATGGTTTGTTATTTTGTTTTCTTTAATTAATTTTAATTTAAACAAAATAAACAAGAAGCCATTTTCAAATAAAAAAAGGAGGCTTTTTCTTTCTCCCTTCTCTGTTGACTTACTCCACTGCCGAATTGGTCTAAAAAGAAAAAATGAAAAGCAATTTTTTTTCTCTTGACAAGCCACTGCCGAGAGCTTAGGAAGCAAAGGGGGCTGAGTTTTCTCTTGATTTTATTGATCAAAAATCAAGCCTAAATCTCTCACCAAAATCACCCAAATCATAATCAAGACCATGGAAATTAATCTTTAAGTGTTAAGGATTTGTGTTCTTGAATTTCTTGATTTTTCCTAGGGTTCAAGAGTTGATTTTGGGGAAAATCTTGGTTGCCATTCTTGAGTGATCAAACCACATTTTGATCACCAAGACTTGTTCTTGAGAAAACTTAATTTGGTGGAGTTTGAAGGAGTTCAAAGCTTGAAGATTTGGAAAAGCTTGGAGGCAAAGATTCAACAAATTGGCAAGGGTTGAAAGCTTGTGGTAAATTAATTTGTAAATTTATTATTCAATTTGTTGATGATTATTGTTGTGAAAAAATTGTTGTGGATTTGTTGGATTAATTGGAAGCATGTAAGTAGGAATTAGAAGCACTAAAGTGTATGAAAATTGATATATGGTTGATATAGAAATTTTTGTATGCTTGGAGTAATTTTTTCAAGGGTTGGAAAATTATGTTTGCATGCTTGAATTACTTTTCAAGAGTTGAAAATAATTGTGCATGCTTGAATTATTTTTTACTTTTCAAGAGTTGAAAATAATTGTGCATGCTTGAATTATTTTTAAGTGTTGAAAATAATTTTTAGAAGCTTAGAATAATTTATCAAGAGTTGATAATGTATTAAAGTGTGTTGAAAATTTTAATTGGCTTATGGTAATTATTTTAATGCATGGAAAATGTTTTTAGTGCATTAGGAAAATTTTAAGTTGATGAAAATTTTTTTTAAACCCACTGTTAAGGACTGCCGAATAAAATAAAATAAAAAATTTTATTCACCCGGGATTTGATCTCGGGCGGGTTCCTCTGCGCTCGATTTTGTCTGTTCCTCACTCAACACTTGTTAATGTGACAGATCTATCCAACATCTAAAAAAATCGACATATTATGTGTTTTTATCAAAAGATCATCCCTTATTTTAGGATTTCTCGTCCTATTTATAATACTTTGTTACAAGTAAAATAAATTGATAGCGGTTACATTTCATTCACATTTCTCATCAACTGACCCAATCCCAAGAATCTCGGAACTCCCCTATCCTGAGCGATTGTCCAGTTTAAAGAAACGAAGATAATTATTTCGCTGGCTGATTCCTTATTTAGAAGATTCATGTCATCAATGAGCTGATACTTCGGGCCTATTCCTTGCGTGGCATGTGCTTTCTTCGTGGGAGTCAAGCCTGATATGGACTTCCCACTGGTGAGCCCTGAATTCAGACTCCGATGGAGGTCCTGACTTCAGACCCTAGTGATGGGTTTTGTTACCAGATGACAAGAGACCCTGAAACATGGTCTTCATGGGAGGTCGTGAAGCTCTTTGAGTCTTGCCACATGTCAATTTCCTAAGTGCTTGATTTTATCTCAAACATTCCCCATTTTATTTGTGTCATTTTTGAGAGAAAAATGACGAAAATAAATTATCTTTCCGAACTTCAGATATCAAAATATCTGGACCTAGCTGAGAGTGTCGTTCCAGAGAGCCTAGAGATATGCCCTGCCAAAATGGTCCTGACGATCTTGACCCAACTTTGCTTGCAGGTGGTCTAGAGTCTCCGGGTGCTACTGCAACCCCATGATGGTTTGAGTCCCCTTACCCTTCTAAGAGTGGCAGTTCCTTTTGATGCTATGTCACTGGCTTCTTCTTCAGAGATAACTAGTTATGAGGTTGCCCATGAGAGTTCTGAATTGATGACTTTTTCTTCTCTTATAGATGGTTAATACTATCGTGTGTCTGCCTCGTTAAAAACCTTGCCAATAAAACTCCATTGGGATAAAACCTGAACGAAGGGAAAAAAAGTATAGCCCACAATGACCAAGATAATAGATGTCTCATCTTGGTCCAATAGCAACTTTGCATATGTTGGACTTATAGTTTTCCACACATGTTTAGACCACCCCCCTTCACAATGATCTCGTTATCTCTGAGACACCTTATCTCAAAAAGGCATCGACAAAGAAGAGCTTCCACTGTTAGGTTGTTATTGAAGTCGACCTGAAATTCAATAGCAGTATTCCTTCAAATTCTCCATTGGTCCCTATAGTCTCAGTTTTTATGGCTTCTCTGCAATTCAGGTCATCTTGGCTTTCTAACAACTATCCGCCTAAGTGTTGGGTCTACATGCTCTCATGATGGCGCGAATCTCCCCATAGCCCATTATGGAGTTGTATGCTCTTGTGTTAGTTCATCATACCTCTTTGGCTCTGCCGACCATTGCTATAAAGTCTTCCTATGTTGATTTACCAATAACTATGCCATCAGTTGTCATTTTTATTATTCTAGATTTCTGATGGTAAACCACATTCTGATCTGATTATGACCCTCTAATCCGACGTACATGGGCTCTGACCTGAAGTCGAGACTAACTCATGTCCTGATCTTGTCGAGTCAGCACCCGACTGAAGCTGTTCCTGTCTTGAATTTATCTTATGACCTAAGTCTATCTCATGTCCTGTCCTTAACAATTCAGCTACTGATCCGCACCTGACTTAGTCAGCATCTGACTTGATCAACATTTGACTTGATTGGATTTTCATGCTTTGATACTCACGCTCCGACTTGATAGTGACATTCAGGTCCTTACAGGGGTTCTCGACAGCGGCTCTTTCATTCTATTTTCTTTTATTCTTACTAGGGTCGGCTCCCTAGATCTGGGCTTTGAGCATTTGGTTCTCTTGCTATATGACTTGCATCTATTCCTGAAACTGCTCCTTTTCATTGCCTGCATTTGGTCTTCCATCTACTTCATCATCTCGTTAATGATTGCCGAGATGTTCATAAAGGGTATTAGATGGCTGGATACTTTTTAGTCTGGTGAGCAATGGATGCATAGATTCTAGACTTTTTATTACTTGGGGCCATTCATACTTGTTGGGTTGAACGGACTTACTTGGATTCAATGATTGTAGGAAATAGTAAACACAGCTTTTCGTTTCGATCTCCCCACAAACGACGCCAATTGTCTGTGTAATTAACTTAATAAACAATAAGATGAAATGAAAACACACAAAGATTGATAAAAACAAATGCACTTATTACTGATTAGTTATCAAAAGATTATTTATGTATTCTAGGGTTTCTCATTCTATTTATAATACTTTGTTACAAGGAAGATAAACTGACTCTGGGTGCTACTGCGACCCTAGGATGGTATGAGTCCCCGTTACCCTTCTAAGAGTTGCAGTTCCTTCTGAGGCTATTGTAATAGCTTTTTCTTCAGAGGAAGCTAGTCAGGAGGTTATTCCTAAGAGTTATGAACTGCTGACTTCTTCTTCTCTTCTAGATGATTAATGTTATCGTGTAGGGGTGTTCACCGTTGGACAATTATGACCTATAGCATCATATTTGTAAAAGACATGGTGTTTTTGTACAAATTAACTATGTGACAAAGGAAATTGCTCTTTTATCATTTTGTAATTGGATGACTTGGATATATAAATGATAAAAGTCCATATGATTAGTACCGGATTATTAAGACATGAGACAATATTAATCCACGAAAGGTTTAATCATTAAATATCCATAGTCATAGTATTATCGAGACTGGACATCGATAATACGGAATAGGCTAGTATTATACTTGTGTGCGCGTTATGGAAGCTTAAACGACATAGTTCTCATATATTTAAGTATTGGATACTTATACAAGTGTGATAGGAGGTTCTGTTAGCCGTTGGATCGGGAACAGTTTCGCTCTGGATAGACCCATCGGAGTCCCATTGGTAGTATGACTGTGTTTATGGGAATCCGAATCAGGGTAGGTGTATGTGGTCTTAACCTGAGACTTGCATCGCTAATACTTGCGACAATCAGTTTGCTTTGGTTTTGGCCATCCGGAGCTTTATCAGGTTCTGTGTACGCCTCTTCTAGGTTTACTGAGAATCGTAGTGTATTGGGTGTGATGTCAAAATTGGGAGTATCACTTCAGTCATATGGAGATGATGATCACACAGGATACAGAACTAGTACTCTTAAATGCTGCAGCTATCGGGATAGTATGATTAGGTCATGATTATCCGATTACAGAGACTAGTTGCTAGTGATCGATATATGCTTCGTACGGGACAGACACAATATAGCCCTAGGCCTAGCATGTGACATCCGATACTGGATCGTATTACGCAATACATTGTATACTATGCCTGATACAGATTATATTTCCTCGTTGAATATTTCTGGAGAAATGGGTAGGCACAGTGTTTTGCTAGAAGTCAACCATGTCTTGTGAATCGGTGAGAACGTGGTACGGGGTACGCACGTGTCAGATAGTCCGACAATCGTATTTACTGCCAACATATCCAGGGATCTCTTGGGTCACTTCCTAAAGATTCACCGATGACATTTGACTCGAACAGAATTAATCTGGATTAATTATGAGAGAGAAAATTAATCTGGGATTAATTACGGCAAGAATTTATCTGGGATTAAATTAGTCAAGAAGAGAGAACGCGATTAATTTAGAATTAATCGACAAAGTAAATTTAATAGTTAAATTGGATTTTACTATTTAATTTATTTAATTGGGCTAAAATAATATATCGGATAAATTAATTGAAATTTGATTTAAATACGGAATTAAAATTGGATTTAATTAAAGCGAACAAATTAATTTGGAATTAATTCGCAAGCGACTTTCGTAATAATTTTGCGAGGCATTATTATTTAATTAAATTGGATTTAATTATTTAGCGACGGAAATTTCGTTTAATCGGATTAAACAAACCCAGGCACAAAGAATGTTGTGTAAGCCAACTAGATTTGAAATTAAATGGGTGAGACCCATGACTTACATTAATTGTCAACAATTGATGGAAGTGGTTGAAATAGTGATTGGATCTTTTATTACACACACCTACCACACTTTGGAAGTTAATATTGGTATTAGTTTTTGGAAGACAAAAATACTATTCACTCTCTCCCTCACTTCCTCTCTTGGACATTGCTGTCGGACTGTGGTGTAGAACACTTAAGCAATGAGTTTCAAGATTACTTGAAAGAGTATGATATTCTTTCACAGTGGACTCCTCCCGGAACACCTCAATTGAATGGTGTGTCTGAACGGAGAAACATAACTTTGTTGGATATGATAAGGTCAATGATGAGTCGCATTGAGCTACCAATTTTCTTCTGGGGATACACATTTAAAAGTGCAATACTTATTTTGAATAAGGTTCCGACAAAGTCTATTGGACAGACTCCATATAACAATATGGACAGGAAAGAACCGGGTTTCTCATTCCTGAAGATTTGGGGATGCTGGGTGTCACGGGCCAAACTTTGGGATCACCAAGTTGGGTCCGTGCGGCACTTGTTAACGCAACGTCTAACAAGTCAGACTAAAATTGAGCCTGCAAGGACAAGCTCAAGGATAGCCATCAACAAGTTGTGAACATTATTAAGCAATGGAAGGTCAATGTACGTTGTTAGCACACACTCAAGCTTTACAGCATAGCATTCAAGCATCACATTGGGACAAACAATGAAACATCAAAAGGAGCATCTTTCATTAAACAAGCCAACTAAGGGCGAGGGATTACACAGCTGAAGCCCTTAGTATGCTGGTGGCCAAGGCCCTTCTAAGGTGCCCGGGTCACCTCCCCCTAAGAGCTTTTTAAAGACATTACAAAAGTGGCACAAGGAAACACACCTCATGCTTGAGTTGTCACCCCCCTTAAAATAGAAAATAAAATAAAATAGGAAAATACAATAGTGCACACTAGCACCACAATACAAGCGGCCATGGGCAAGACATTGGCCCTGGACAATCTTGGGGTGTTAGCACGTTACATCCTCCCCCACTTAATCTGTCGACGTCCTCGTTGACATGGCTGATCTGCTCCTCCCTTGTTCTTGACCTTGGTGCTGGCAGGCTTGAAAATCTTCACTCTTCTGCTGAGGCTGCTGCAGGTCTTCGGCTCTTTCGTCGTGATGCTGAAGGGCTAGAAAGTCTTCAATCTGCTGCTTGAACTGCTGGAGGTATTCGGCTCTCTCCCAACTCGTCTCTTCGTCTCCCAAGTTTCTCCACCTCACCAAGAACTTCTTTCCCTGTCGCTGGTCTCCGGTCGCCTCTCTCTCTGCCAAGATCTCCTCAAAGCTCCTTGTGGTTCTCTTCGTTGTTGTTCCTTCACCTCTGGTCTTTGTGATTGATTACGGGTTGTATCGTTACTATCTCCATGGAAAGGTCTCAGCCTGCTGACATGAAAAACCGGGTGCATCTTCATCCACGCAGGAGTCTCGACTTTGTACGAAGCTTTACCCACCTTCTTGAGAACGGCAACAGGTCCTTCATACTTTCACACTAGTCTCTTGTCTTTGTTCCCTCTGAATCGAATCTGCTCTATATTTAACTTGATTAGCACCAAATCCCCAGGTTGGAAAACTAGGGGTCTCCTATGCTGATCTGCCCACTTCTTCATCCTTGCGGAAGCTTTCTCCAAGTATGCTCGAGCAATTTCTGCATTGGTTCTTGTAGGCATTGCATTTTTGCATACCAGCCCAATGACGAGCCTCGTAAAGAGGCACTACCTTTTCATGTCATGGAAGTCGCGGAAAGCGGCCGTCGGAAAGGGAAAGTCAAGAATTGACGTTTTGTGGATTTTATTCGCTCGTTTGCTTCGGGTTCGTCGTCGCCTTTTCCATTTCAGAATCATCATTCGCTCGGAACCTTTTCCTCGCTCTTTCTCGTGCCTATCCTCTCTCTCTAATTTTCCTTGCTTGTGACCCTTTAACTTCCATGCAAAATTAAAATCTACCAACCAATTAAATTAATTTGAATTAAATTAAATTATTAAAAATTACCAACCAATTAAATAACAATTTTAACACCAAATAACGAAAATAATAAACCAAAGCCCACCCTTCACGTGACAACCCATAACTCATTCCAAACCACAAAGCAACAAACCAATACCCATAACCACTCTGCAAGCCTTCACGCCCATGCATCTCATCAAACACCAAATAAAACAAACACCACCCATCACTCCACTGACCCTCCATACTACCCATGATCATACCCATACACCTAGCCTTCACCCCCCACGGACCAGACGGCCGACCATCAATCATTTTCCCTCTAATCTCACAAAACGAAAGACCTCTCAACGCATCAAAAAACCCTGACCAGATTCATTCTCAGATAGCCTCACTTCAGCCCGCTGGGAGCACCACTCAATCAACTCTCTCCACACTCCATTTCCACACCTCACACAGACCACGCACTGCCCTCTAACTCACGCATAGATCACTCCCCTTGGTTCACGTCAATAGCCTTCACAGCAGCCCATTTACTGCCTCATCATCCCAGCCACTGCGCATCATAAGCCCTTCACACCACACGCTTGCCTCTTCACGCTGATCACCTCCTTCACGCCCAGCCACTGCGCACCTTGAGCCCCCTCATGCAACTCATGAAAAATAGCTCACCCTAGCAGCCCTGAACGGTCCAGAAAAGAGAGCCCCTGACCTTCACAAGCACTGAACCCTCTCGGCCTCACCCCCTAACCCCACAGCCACGTTGAATCTTCCCACCAAATCGACCCACATGTTGCAGCACCTCACGCATATATGACTGACTGCCTTCACTCAGCCCCTAAACCAGCCATATGACTACTCCCCCACGCACAGACTTCACCCTAACTCACTCATTCTCCACGCCATCATCTCTCTACAACAGCCCAAGCCACGTACCAAGTCCCTTCACCACGCCAAATAACCCACATGAAGTAGTCCTTCACGTAGCCCTCAACACCATGCATTCACAAGCCACAAAACCTTCATGCATCAGCTCACAGGCCCTTCATTCACGAGTACACACTGACCAAACCAAAGAAATAAACAAACACACGCGTGAAACAAACAACAGACCATCAGCATCACCACCATCATCACCCACTCAGCTATCATAAACGAGCGCAAGCTTCACTCCCACATCGCCCAACAGCCACAAATCTCACCTAGCCCTTATATTCAACAGCCCGTAAACAGACTTACCATGCAGCCCCATGCACGTTCACCCCCTTTCTGATCAGCTTCAACTCACGCCAGTAGCAGCCCCTAAACCAGCCACATGACTGCTCCCCTAACTACACATGCACACTGATCGTGACCAAAATAACCCTAAACCAGCAAACCGAAGCCTAACACAACCCAAAAACCGAGACATAAATGACTCAAAAATAACCAAGAGAGAGAAAGAGAATTTGAGTTGAAAAAGAGAGAAAACAGCGAGTGAAAATAACAGAAAAGTACAGAAAAATGACAAGTGGAAATAACGAGTGAAACGGCAAAAACGGCGAGTTGAAACTGTGAGAATACAGATAAAACGGTAAACTGTAACCGCGGGTGAAAACAGTGAAAACGGCAGAACAGCGGATCCGTTGAAAACGGACAAAACATTGAAAACGGCGAACCCGGACAAAACAGCGGAAAAATCGCATCAGTGAGAACAGTGGAATGATAACCCCTTCCGGCACCGCAGAACGCACTCCCGGACAGCGACTAAAAGGTAAGACCTGAGGGCACCCTTTGTTACTTTACTGTTACGGACGCGGCGTATTCGGTTGACGTCAGATACGTCTAATCAGGTATGCGAGGTCCTACATTAATAGTGGCCAAGTTACTGGCCCACATGTTTATTTTTGTATTTGTTATGTTATGAAAACTCATTTTCGAAGCATGTAAATTTAAATGTAAGATTTTTTTTTATGAATGTGAATTAGGTTGAATTATCATTGTACATGTATGTTAAGTAGTTTTGATTAATATTGCACAAATCACAAACATTACAAGATGACATAAAGTAAGAGACCATTCCGAACCCAAAGGTTTGAGGTCTTCTCTTGCGAGCGGTGAGTGCGGCCTTAAATCTCATTTTCCCGGCTCACACCGGGTGGCGACTCCATGTTATTTCGTACTTCTCAACTAGGCCGCGAGCCTAGGACAGCGTCGCCCAGGTCCTGTTGTCTACAGTCTGGCGACTCTACTGGGGATATAGAGAATTGGCTCCGAAATGATATCTTGTAATGTTTGTGATTTGTGTTTTAATTAATCATGACTACTGTGTTTATGCCTGTTTTTTTTTTTAGACTGTTGTCATTTGTGTTTATGTTTGTGTTTTGGACTATTGTCATTTGGATTTATTTGGACTCTTTGTTAAAAGATATGAACTCGTTTTCGTTTAAATCGGGACAAGTTCATGTCCTTTTGACAATTAGGTCAAAATTTCTGAAATGCCGATGGGCCAATTTATGTTGGGCCTTTTATCATTTGAAGTTATTTAGCTGTGTTATCGCAAAAGTGTAAACCTGTTAGGTCTTTTCAAACTGGAACAAGTTTGCACCGCTCAATGATGTGATTGAATACTTTAGAATGATAACAGGCCAATTAGTGTGAATCATTTTATGAGTTTATTTATTTCTGTACATCATACATCATATGTCATGCATTCATGCATCATGTTAACCCTTTTTGTCTTAAAAGCCATCATAGACTCCCGTTGGGTTGGGAAAGAAGAATGATTTGCAAGGGATCATCAACCAGTATGAGTGAGTCAGTCAACGGGGAATCCCGCCTAGATCGATTGGAAGCCAAGGTAGCTGAAGTTGCTAAACAGTTGCAAGTTTTGACCAATGTGGTGACCAGTTTGACCGTGCCCTGTACAGCCAGTAACAGAAACGTGTGCAACCAGAACGAAAAGATCACTGGAGAACCTTCAAAGACTGAGCCCACTTCCTCAGAGACTGCTCCTATCAGAAACAGACAACTCTCCAGTTTGGGTAAACCGTTGTCAAAAGATGTTTGAAAAATTGAAGATGCAATGAGAATAAGAGTTAAAGGGATAATTGTTGTTCTACCTCAGAAGTCTGGCACAGACAATCTTTGACTTTAGATTTCAGCACTTGTCGGAAAAAATCAGATGACAGACACATTGGTGACACTAGCTGCGGCTTGAGAAAATCCAGAGAAATTGGTGATGGGACCACTTGTGCTGACAACTGCAAGCAAGACGGTGTATGAGACATGAGAGATATCGGATGTGGGAGCCGATGACAGAAAGCCTTGGTATCACGATGTTCAGAGGTATCTGAAACATGGAGAATTCTCAGAAGGAGTAAGCAGAAAAAAAGACAGAAAATTGGAAACAAGGCCAGGAGATTACCAGATTTGAAAAAAATGAGTTTACCGAGTCAGCCGATGTAAGCAGATTGAAGCTGCATTTTGCCTGAAAAAAATAAGACTGAGCAGTAACCAAGGGAACCGGTAGAAGACCTAACCCAGCGGGATAGGAAACGCATACATGCATACACGTAATTTGCATATTTTGTTTTGTGTTGTGTTTTTTTGCAGATTTCAGAAGAAAACCAGCAGAAGACGACCAGAGACATATGGCGTCAAGGAGCGCAATGAGGATTCAACCCATCACAAAAGGGAGTATCTCTACACTTGCATACTTACATGCACACGTATTTATTCTGTTGTTTTGTATTTGCAGGTTTAAAGAAAAAAAAAGAGAAAGAAGAGAAAGCAGTAAGAATCAGAAAATTGAAAAGCGGCGAGCACAAAAAGACGACGGTGAAGCCTCGATGACAGAAGAATTCCGGTCATGTCTAGCTGAAGACGATGAAGTTAATACTGAAAGGGAAGCAACCTATGCAATTTGCTGTGATTTCTGTTTTATGTTTTATGGAATTTCTAATTTTGTGTTATTTTTGCAGGAAAAAGCAAAGACGGAGCAAGGAAAGCAGCAAAGATCAAAAGCTGCAACCACTAAAGACGACGGTGATGCCACACTGACAGAAGAACTTCGGTCATTTCTGGCTGAAGACAATGAAGTTGACACTAACAGGGAGGCAGCCTATGCAAGTTGCTGTGATTTCTGTTTCATGTTTATGTGGAATTTCTAATTTTGTGTTATTTTTGCAGGTAAAAGCAAAGGCGGAGCAAGTTAAGACAGAGGGATTGGTGCTTGGATGAGAGCTAATTCACTAGTGATAGCAGAGCATATATCCAAAGTACAAGAGAAAAGAAATGGCAGCGACTTCACATCAACAAGTCAAGAGAATCTGTGTTTTCTATGGATCTAGCGCTGATGACAAACTGGAATTCTTGGAAGCTGCTAGAGAATTGGGGCAAGTTATGGCCGTGAAAAAATATGAACTTGGTAAATGGAGGAGGAAATATATGGATGATGGGAGCGGTCTCAAAGGCCGTCCAAGATAGTGGTGGCCACGTTTTTGGGATCATCCCAAGACCCTTGGCGAAAGATCAACTGATTGGGACGACGAATGGAGATGAGCGTATAGTCTCAAGCATGTCCGAGCAAATTAGTGAGATGATCAGCACTGCAGATGCGTTCATCGCATTACCTGGTGGATTGGAGGCCAAGAGACTCGGGTTTGTCACCAAATCAGTAGATGATATTTTCTTGATGGCAACGAAGGTAGAAGAGTTGGTTGATCAGATCTTGGCTTTTGAGCCAAAGCTTTAACCCATCCTCTCTCAGTTGGACTGGACTGACAGTGATCCAAGCAAGAAGCGCAGACTGGACATTGATCTGAATCGATGAGGTTCCCTCCTGACCAGGTATTCCAAGGCCTATTTGAAAGTTTGTGTTTTATTTGAAAGTTTGTATTTTATTTTAATTGTTGAAAAAATGAGTGTGAAAAAAAAAAAGAGAAAAAAGAGGAAAAGAAAAAAAAAACAAAGAAAAAAATGAGTGAGAAAAAAAATGAGTGAGAAAAAAAATGAGTGAGAGAAGTCTTTGATAGACAGACGTATGTCCGGTGATGACATTGTTTGCTGTAGGGAGAAACCCTAGAAACGATAAGTGCGAGATGTGCTCTCGTCCGGTATTCTGAATGGATTGATCTCAGCTAGACTTGTGAGCACTTGATTATGGGATCCTAGCAGTAGAAGCCTGAGTGGTTAGCGAGGTGACTAGTTGAAGAGATGATGGATCGGTGAATGACCGTTTGCCTGGGTGTCCACACTTGTTTACTGATGTTATGATATATGATATGGTTGGAAATAAGAAAAAAGTCTCTGAAAAAAAAAAAGAAAAAATAGACCACCTATAACCGATAAGCGTGAAGCTACCCATGGGCGAGTATTAGGACCACCATGAGGAGAAATGCTACCTTAAAGGATAGGTGTGTCAGAAAAAAAAAAAGAAAAAAGAAAAAAGAAAAGAAAAAAGAAAAAAATTGAAAAAAAAAAAGAAAATGAAAAGAAAGAGACAAAAGAAAAAAAGATGAAAACCATATCATGTTGAGTATGCTGAAGTAATCACATAATGTGA
>SKCR01007967.1:0-24159 GCA_019454045.1 Zanthoxylum bungeanum | reverse complement strand
CAATTTTCAGAGGAGTCCGGTGAGCCTGAGACTCAGCCCGACACCAATCGCCTATACTTAGATGTCGTTGGAGCGGATACTAAGAAACGCCGAGTGTACGGCTCTCGGCTCTCTTGCATCGCTTTTATATCTAGATTCGTTACACAACTTAGGTAGATCGTACTACGGTACGAATTTTGATGATATCTTTGAGTAACGGGTGCAAGAGCGAGTTAGGATTGAGATGCAGACTATGCAACAATGACTGAATGAAGAGATACACCGCCGACTAGAGGAAGAGCATCAGAAGAGAAATGAATAGGTGTTTGATCTCAAACAGAAGATCGCAGATATGGAGCGATATTTTCAGATGGTGAGAGACTTGAGTTCACAACATTCTTCTTCAGGTCCACCTGATCTGCCAACTAATTGTGAGCAGAGAGATAAAGAGTGTAAAATGTGAAGCCTTATCATCCATTGGATAAGGGACACGTGGCGCAATCCTTGCCGTTGTCCCAATTACTTCAATTTGCCAATCATATATAAAGGGTGCTTAGGTTGAGAATTAGTTAAGGTTTTCATTTTTAATTGTTTACATAATTTTCTCATTTTAGTTGGCTAAGTGTTAAGCCTAGTTCATAGTCCAAGTTAGTGTAATCTTCAATTGGGAATTTGAGAGATTGACACTTTTAGAGATTAGGGTTTATTGAGAGATTGGGGAAATTATTGTTTGTAAACGGATTCAAGATTCTTGTGTAATCTTGAAATTGATTAGTGCAGCGAGCTCCTTGTTCCGGAGTTCAACGTGGATGTAGTCGGGAATTTTTCCGGCGAACCACGGTAAAAATCTTGCATTCTTGATTGTCGATTGATTGGTTTGACGAATGATTTAGGGTGAAAATCAACAATTGGTATCAGAGCTATATGTGTGAAAGATTCACTGGGCCGAAGCAAATTGATCATCAGGTGAAAGGAGATCAAAAGCCCAAAAACCATTTCAAATTCGGTAAACAAATAGAAACCCTAAAATCAATCAATTGGAAGCTCGGCCAAAATCAAAAAAGGCAAGAAACAGAGAAGAAGCTGATCTTGAAGACTACCGATGAACCGAACCGGTTAGCTGAAGAACACAGCTGATCAAGATTCAAAGGGAAAGAAAGATTCAGAGTGTTGCCGATTGCAAAAAAGCCTTGCAAACACTGATCAAGATCTGCCGATCAAAACAGCCATCGACGAAATACACAAAATCGAGAGCAAAATTGCCGAGACCAATAACAAAGCAGTTGTGACCTAAGAACAAGATCAAGGTGTCGTGACCAAGATCAAATCAAGATCCAGTAAGTGCCAAATTAAATCCCTAATCTTGTAGTGTGCCGATTAAAACACTGCGGTTGGTGACTCACCCCTACGCAGCTGAAGGAGAGACCAGTAAGGGAATCGCCGCAAGATCGGTGCTGCTGAGAACAAATTCAAACTGCCGTGAAATCACCAATTTTGTTTGGGTGAGTAATCGGCCAAGTTTTTTTTGGTACTGTTCTTGGCCGTTTAAGGCTTAGAGAGGGTGAATTTGGATACTGGGTTTGCCAAATTTGGGTATTGAGTGACAGAGAACTTGTTCCCCTGTTGCCGAGCAGTTGTCTTGCCAAACAAGGGCTTCGAAGGCTGAAATCAAGCCTGTGATTAGGTGAAGTTGTAATTTGGGTGAGAAAGATTGGACTGTGAGTGTGTTTTGCCAAATTATGTTTAGGCAGTTTTAGGTGTGTATAGCCGAACTGTGTTTGGGGGAATTAGATACATTGTTTCCGGAAATAAAATGTCGAACATGAGACTCGACATTGGTATCTTTGACGGGAAGGGAGATTTTACCACTTGGAAGAAGAAAATGAAGGTATTGCTATCTCATCACAAGGTGGCTTTGGCGCTGGAACCGGATCCAGAAAAATGGCCGAATATGGAAAAGGAAGCGAAGGACGAAATCCTGGAAGAGGCTTACAACCTGATTTTCCTTCACCTTGGAGATTCGGTCATCAGAAAGGTTGATGGAATGGACACGGCCATTCAACTCTGGGGTAAACTCGAATCTCTTTATTCTGTTGTTTCTGCTCCAAATTTAGTGTTCTTAAAGGGAAATTTGTTTAATTACAAGATGGATACTAATAAGTCGATAGATGATAATTTGGATGAATTCACGAAAATGACTCAAATCCTTAAAGGAACTGACCAAGCCCTAGGAGAATCTAGCAAAGCTATGATTCTATTAAATGCACTGCCTGAAGAATATAGTGTCGTTAAGAACTCTCTTCAGTACACAGGAGTTGTACCTAGGCTAGACTTGGTGATATCTGGTATAAGGGCTAGAGAGCTAGAACTTAGAACCAGTAGGAGAGGAGGAGCGAACTTATTCGTGAAAGGAAAAAATGAAAAGAAATATAATGGTCCGAATAACTATCAGACTAATAACAAAGAACCTAAAGGACAGAAAATGAATAAACAGGATAAGAATAAGAATAGTGACAAGAAGTGCTATCATTGTGGGAAGATGGGACACCTTAAAAGGAATTGTTATAAGTTCATTAGGGAACAGAAAAATGAAGGCAGCGCTACTGTGGCTGCCGAAAAGGGGTCGATGTGCCTATCTGAGGCATTGACTGTGTCTAGTGATCACATTAGTAGAGAATGGATTCTGGACTCCGGGTGTTCCTTTCACATGAGTCCGTATAGGGACTGGTTTGTCAACTTTAGAAATTCTGACCAAGGGACTGTGTATATGGGTAATGACAACACTTGTAGGATACAGTGAGTTGGGGACATAACACTTAAACTTCATGATGGTAAAGTTAGGATACTTACTGACGTTAGATATGTACCTGACCTGAAACGAAACTTGATATCACTAGGAACACTAGATGAATTAGGTTTCACATATAAAGCACAAAAAGGAAACATGCACATATCTAAAGGTAATAAACTAATCCTAACTGGTATAAAAAGAAACGGATTGTATGTTCTAAATGGCCAACATGTATTCTCGGAAAAATCCATTTCTGCTTTAACTTCTAATGTTGATATGACTAATATATGGCACTTGAGACTTGGCCATATAGGCCAGAAAGGAATGCAGGTACTCAGCAAGCAGGGACAATTTGGAAAGGACCAGTTGAAGCCACTTGAGTTTTGTGAGATCTGTGTGTTGGGCAAACAGCACAGACAGAGCTTCCCAACTGGAATTCATTTGTCAAAGGCGAGTCTGGAGTATCTACATTGTGATCTATGAGGACCAGCAAAGGTCCAGACTCATGGGGGTAAGAAATATTTCCTCTCTATTGTTGATGACTACAGTATGAAGGTATGGACATTCTTACTAAAATCAAAGGATGAAACTTTGACTAAATTTAAAGAATGGAAAGTGTTAGTAGAAAATCAAACTAGTAACAAAGTAAAAGTCTTGAGAACTGATAATGGCTTAGAATTTTGTAATACTGAGTTTGATCAATACTGTACTAGTGAGGGTATCCTGAGACATAGGACTGTTAGAAACACCCCTCAACAGAATGGAGTTGCGGAAAGAATGAATAGAACCCTATTAGAAAAGATCAGATGTCTTTTATTTTCTTCCGAACTTCCGAGGGCCTTTTGGGGTGAAGCCCTCAATACTGCTACTCATTTAGTTAACCTGAGCCCAAATAGTTCCGTTCAGTTTAAGACACCAGAATAAATCTGGTCTAGTAGGGCTCATAAGCTAGCCCACCTTAGAGTGTTTGGCTGTGAAGCTTATGCTCACCAGTCCATAGGTAAACTTGAACCTAGGTCAATCAAGTGCGTTTTCCTATGATATCAAGAAGGGACAAAAGGGTATAGGTTATGGGAAATAGAATCACCTGGAGTCAAAATCATAGTTAGTCGGGATGTTATATTCAATGAACTTTATTTTCCTTGTAAATCTACTAACAAGAATGCAGGTGCCTTAGAAAAGGATCTAGCAGATTTTGATCTTGCAGGTGGAGCTCAGATGCAGGTGGAGCCAGGGACATCAAGGACCGCTGATCAAGTAGGTGATATGTCAGGCACAGAGACATCTGAGGACACCCAGCACAGGAGAAATAACTAGGAGGAAAACAGAAATGAAGTAGCAGATATACAAGAACAAAGTGAAGAGGACACAGTAGACCAACTGGATCAAACTGAGCAGCATGATGAAACACCACAAAACACATTGGCCAACTACCAGTTAGCAAGAGACAGAAGTATGAGGCAGGTAAGGCCTCCTACCAGGTATGATTACTCAACTAATAATTTGTACTGTGCGTTAATATCAAGTCATGAAATAAATGGGATTGAGCCTTCTAGCTTAGGAGAGGCGTTAAAGTCCACCCATAAACTTGAATGGGAAGCGGCTATGGAAGATGAGATGTCTTCTCTTAGGAAAAACCAAACTTGGACTTTAGTTCCTAAACCTAAAAACCAGAAGTTGGTTGAGTGTAAGTGGTTGTTTAAGGTCAAAGAAGGACTACTGCCTAGTGACCTTGTTAGGTTTAAAGCCAGACTTGTAGCTAAAGGATTTACACAACGGGAAGGAGTAGACTATAATGAAATTTTCTCACCTGTAGTTAAATTTAAAACTATTAGAATGATGTTAGCTCTAGTAGTGCAGTATAATCTTGAATTGGAACAATTGGATGTGAAAACTGCTTTTCTACATGGAGAATTAGATGAGAAAATTTATATGTCTCAGCCTGCATGTTTTATAGATAAAAATCATCCTGAGTATGTTTGTCTGCTTAATAAATCCTTATATGGTCTTAAACAGTCACCTAGGCAATGGTATAAAAGATTTGATACATTTGTGCTTAGTATTGGATTCATGAGGAGTAAATATGATAGTTGCTTCTATTTCATGCTTGATGAAAAATGTCATGTGTATTTGTTATTGTATGTTGATGACATGCTTCTAATCTCTGAATCAATGAATGCTATTAACAAACTTAAGAAGCAGTTGAATAGTGAGTTTGACATGAAAGACCTAGGTAGTGCAAAGAGAATCCTAGGTATGACCATTGATAGAGATAGAGGTAAGAATTGTCTTAAAATACATCAGTCCACTTATTTGCAAAAGGTAGCATCTAGATTTGGGGTAAGTGGCTGTAAACCTGTTAGTCAGCCGCTTGCGAGTCATTTTATTTTGTCTAAGTCACAAAGTCCTGCAAATAGGTCTGAGGTGATTAAAATGGAAAATGTACCTTATGCAAATGCTATAGGTTCTGTGATGTATGCCATGATTAGTACTAGACCTGACTTGTCATATGCTGTATTTTTATTGAGTAGGTTTATGTCTAATCCAGGTGGAGCACACTGGAGTGCTTTGCAATGGTTGTTAAGATACTTAAATACTACTGTTGATTATGGCTTATGTTTTAACAAATCTAACGCTTTAGATTTGGTAGGGTATGTTGATTCTGATTTTGCAGGTGACATAGACTCGAGAAAGTCAACCACAGCTTACTACTTCACACTTGGTGGAAATTGCATCAGCTGGAAGTCTAGCTTGCAACCGTTGGTCACACTCTCAATTACCGAAGCGGAGTATATAGCCATAACTGATGTGTTCAAGGAAGCAATTTGGCTTCAGGGTATCTTAACCGAAATACAACAGCTGCAGGGTAAGACAGTTGTGTATTCTGACAGTCAGAGTGCAATATATTTGAGCAAGAATCCAGTACATCATGAGAGAACCAAGCATGTGGATGTGAAGTATCATTTTGTGCGGGAAATCATCTCAAGTGGTAAGATTGAGATTAAGAAGGTTCCAACTGAAGACAACCCATCTGACATGGGGACAAAAATTGTGACTGCTACCAAACTCTCTCACTGCATGAAGCTGTTGCAGGTGGGGGTTGGCTGACCTTGCAGCCGACATGAACAATGATGGAAGTAGGTGAGTTTGTTGTGCTATCTTGGCCTAAATGTGTCCTTGTGTATGATTGGGAGTGATGGATGTTTTTGGCTTCAAGGTGGAGATTGTAAAATGTGAAGCCTTATCATCCGTTGGATAAGGGACACATGGCGCAATCCTTGCCGTTGTCCCAATTACTTCAATTTGCCAATCATATATAAAGGGTGCTTAGGTTGAGAATTAGTTAAGGTTTTCATTTTTAATTGTTTACATAATTTTCTCCTTTTAGTTGGCTAAGTGTTAAGCCTAGTTCCTAGTCTAAGTTAGTGTTCTTCAATTGGGAATTTGAGAGATTGACACTTTTAGAGATTATGGTTTATTGAGAGATTGGGGAAATTATTGTTTGTAAACGGATTCAAGATTCTTGTGTAATCTTGAAATTGATTAGTGCATCGAGCTCCTTGTTCCGGAGTTCAACGTGGATGTAGTCGGGAATTTTTTCGGCGAACCACGGTAAAAATCTTGCATTCTTGATTGTCGATTGATTGGTTTGACGAATGATTTAGGGTGAAAATCAACAAGGAGGATTAACTTATATGTATTTTTTTATGTTGTACTTTTTTACACATTATAACGTTTATGTAATAAAAATTTTATTTTATTATTTGTTGTGTTTATTTTATCATTTATGTAATTAATATATTTATTTTATAATTTAACTAATATTAATAATATTGTTTAAAATAAATTTAATTTCTTAAAAATATAAAAAATGACAATTTCATTATTAAAAAAAGACATAGAAACACAAATAGCGACGAACTAATGTCGTCGCTAAATTGCGACGGAATGTATTCCATCGCAATTTAGCGACGGAATAACATCGTTCCGTCGCAATTTAGAGACAAAATTATTCCATCGCTAACACCGTCGTTATATTGCGACGAAATAATTTCGTCTCTAAATTGCGACGGAATACATTCCGTCGCTATTCCGTCTCTATATTTAGCGACGGAAACATTAATCTGTCGCTATTCTTTTTGCGACGAACAGAATAGAGACGAAATTTTTCCGTCTCTATTCCGTCGCTAGTGGCCCAGTAGCGACGGAATAGAGACGGAAAAATTCGTCTCTATTTCACAGTTTTCTTGTAGTGTCACACTCTCTTAGAATATGAGAACTACAACTCTCTCACAAACTCTTAAGAATAAACTATATTTTCTCTCTTAGAATATAGAGGATTTGGTTGAGAATGAGATGATGAAAATAATGAAATGAAGCCTCTATTTATAGGCATGGGATTCAATGTGCAAATAGTGAATTCTAATTTTTTATTATTTTCTTTTAAGCATGTGGGACCCATCCAAAATATTTAATTAATTTTTCCTTAATAATTCATCGCTCACCTCACCGAATTCAGTGAGGTGACTGACTGACATTAACAATTAAGACTCAAATTTTAATATTGCATCTCATGAGTTTTATGTAAATAAAGCAAATAAGTAATCATGGATTTTAAAAAGAAATTGAATTGTTATCAGAAGGAATAAAGGACATAAATTGAAACTTGTTCTCAAACGAACTAAATGTTGGGATTTTTATGTCCGACAAACAAATGTGTTCAAAACATGATTGATTAATAAATTTATGATTCGATTTTATTCCATGTATGCATTTTGATTTGCTTTATAAAATTCATGAAAATTCCATGATTATTTATGTAGTTTTAAATTAAACATATATGTGTATGTAAAATGGTACATACATATATGCATGGATAAAATTTAAGGAGTAATAATCAAAATTTGTCCATGACTATGATTTGGAGTTGGGTATCTTCAAATCCAAAGTCATAAATACAGTTCATTCCATTATGAATGATATAGTTCTATCCATACTATATTATGTAGAAACATAGAATATAATAAGATTATATTGGACATGACCAGATAAAATTGAAAAGTTCTAATAATTTCCGTTAAATAAAGAACATCAATTTTATCATAATGATGGTCATATATGTGATGATCTTAATTCATTGTATTTAGAAGACTCCTATATCATATTAATTTATTCTTTAATTTACTCGGTATTGCTTTATATTTATTACATTTCGTAAACTTTGTATTTTGGAAATGAGTTGAATGAATAGCTGGGAATGCTAACCTGATACAATGAAATCCGTTCATAATTCCATTGTTTGTTAGTTCAGGACCTGAACGATTAGCGCACAAATTCATAAAAATTATGAATTAATTGTTCATTTGAGAACTAATGGAAGTCAAGGATAAAGATGTAATTGGAGAGGTTAACGGATTTTTTATACCTAGCTTCTTTACGAATCTATTATGGAGGATCATTGCATAAGTAATGACTATATCAATGGACGAATACTTTGAGTAATTAATTCTATAATTCTGAGAGTGCAATTCTAGGTATTTAGTGGAGTTACTCCAGAATTAATGATTTCGTTTGATTAATAAAAAAGTTTATAATTAATCGACGGAATTATTGGAGCTTAGAATTATAGGTACATCGGTCCCCTCGTCGTCTTCTATCACTGTTCGAACGATAATAATTGCGAAGAAAAATAGTTGTGAATTATATAAAATAATTATGAATTATTTTACACTCTAATGATTCAATATAACTCTTGTTTGGAAATTATGACAAAAGTTGTCATAATATATTTATCAATAGATAATGTATCTATTTATTAATTTATGAAAATTAATATTTAATTAATTTGATTAATTAAATTTTAATTTAATAAGATAATATATTCAAAAGTTGAAATTTTGAAAAATAATTTTAATGAATTATCTTTGATAAATTATGAGATAAATATTAAAGGATTTTATTTTAATTTTTTGAAAATTAAAATTAAATCCTTAAATGGATTTTCTTGACTATAGTTTTTTTTTAAAAAAAAAAAACAAACAAACAAACGTGAGCATTTTTTTTAATTTGATTTTTGATGACTTTTGATCAAAATCAATAGGAACAACAAAAATTATGAAAAAACGTGAGTGTAAAAAAGTTTTCTTTTTGTTTTGGTTTTGAGAAAACCAAAAAGAAAATAACACACAGAATTCGTCTCATGTGTTGAGTACATGAATCATTCACATAAATTATAGTGTTCTTCGTAATTATTTTCACGCCCACACGTGCCGTTGGAGGTGAGGAGATAAGTCGAGGAAGATCGTGGTTCAAAGAATTGTGATTTATAGAGATCCAGATCTACATGTATATTTCCGATTTTAGTTCTAAATATTTATGTTATTAATGTACTAGAAAAATACGGATCCGATTTTTATTGTTCATGAAAAATAAATTTTTTTCCTGTTACTGAATTCACATGAACTCTGAAAACCAACACTAAAGCCATGATGATGAGGCCTAGTATTTTATTTGTTGTAATATTTGCAAAACAACTTAGTAATTTAAATTTTTGCAGCTTCAATGGGTCTCCTTCCTTGTGCATAGTTCTCAAAAAGGATGCTGGTATAATCTTTCATAGTCTTGTACAATCTTGGCATTGTTTCATTCACCAATCCGTTAACTGGTTCAATTTCTTTACTTGGATTTGGAAAACAAAAAACAACCAGAGACATTCTTTCTCTTTCTGAATTGGTCACCACTCTATGGATTGGACTTTTGAATATTCCATTGCTCATTATCTGCATCATAAGTTCAAGTCATATGCTTTCACACACACACACAAAATAAAAATTAAAAAATAATAATAAATAAAACTAGTAGAAAATGACACTTTATTCCCTCTTAAGTCCCTAATAAATATTTAATTTTATTTTTGATATTGAAACAATATCAGAAAAAACACATTTTTAATGGGTTAATGAGACTTTTAACTAACAAATTAAGGATTTGTTTGGTATTGTGGTTTGATATATAGTGAGATGATAAAACTATGTTTCGGTCAAAGCATAATTTTTTAAGTGTTTTGGTTAATGATAAAAAAATTACGATTATTAATCATGATTTCTTTTAAAAATTGAGTTTTGTAAAAACTGAAATTTTTAACTAGTCACCACCATCAAAATATTAGAAAAAATACATTGTAATTATTTTTGTAGCATAAAATAAAATTATATAATACCGTTTATGTTTCACTGTTTGTTCACCATAATTTTTATATCGTAACACCAAACAAAACCTAAATTAATTTACAGAGATCTCGAATAATCAATTTGTACGCGGAAAAAAAATCATATTTTTTCCTTTAACAAAGTGTTTTTCTCTATTATGGTTTATAGCACCAAGAATGAAATAAGGCATTAAAAAATTATGAGGACCAAATTCGTAAAAACAATTACCTCAATCTGATCACTAACATTAATAACAAAAGCTCCTGGAATAACTGGAACTCTATACCATTGATTATCTTTCAGGAATTGGAGGCCTTCCACTTCTTTATCTTGCAAGACATAAGTAAATGCTGATACATCTGCATGTGGCTTGAAACCTATGGCCAGATCAGGCCTTGGACATGGAGGATACAAGTTGAATGATGAAAGGATTGATGCTTGTTCTCCATACATATCCAGAAAACAATTCTCTTCCAAATTTAATGTCATGGCTATGGCCTTGAGCAGCATCTCATTTATGTTTTCCACCTTGATGCTATATTCATGTAAAGTTTCCCTGAACAGCAAATAAGAGAGAGTTTATAGGTGTTTAATAGATGAGTAATGTTACTCTTCCTGACGCAGACGTACGATTTGATTCTCAAATAGTTAAAAAAATTTTACGTTGTAACATAACTTTGACCTATTCGGAAACTAAATCGGGCGTATACATCAAGCATAGTAGCATTTTTTTAAATTAAATATCACTAGTTTTTTTAATAAATAATTATGGAAAAACAAATCAAGGAGAGTCAAAAATTGTATTATCAACCTTTCTTCCATTTTTTTTTTTTGGATATGAATTACTTGGCTTCAGGAAAAATTACCTAAAAGATTCAGGGTCTTCAGGCCAGAATTTAAGCTGTCTTCGATCTTCTGGTTTAGTTATAAGATACAATCGATCAATCCAATCGAATGATTGATCCTTGGAATCAATAATGTGATTCGAATATCCTTCATAGCCACCAGTTTCTCTGGAATATTTCTTCTTCTGTTCTAGTGGAAGACAAAAGAACTGCTTGCCAAGTTCACTCATTTTGTCTAGAAATGCAGGCTCTATTCCATGATTGATTGCCTGCACAAACTCCCAAAATTTAAGCTAATATGAACATCATGTTTGAAAATTTGTAATCAACTAATCAAGTGGCAAATGTTAAGGGAATAATCCACATTGCCTGGAAATAGATCTTGAGCTAACTATATAAGTTTGAGGAAAGCAATTTTTTTTTTAATATTTTGAGGCACATGATCATGGGATAATATTATAATAAATTTTTTTTTGGAGCCCTTGATTATTAGTTATTTAGTGTTATAATAAAAAAAATTTGGAACAACAGGAAGCGTGTCTCGCCGGAGTAAATCTTTGGTGCAACAGTGGTTTGGATGACGTGGTACCACCAACCAATTAAAAAACGTTACCTGGAAACAGCCCCAGGAGGAAAGAGTAGAGCGAAGTTTCTCAAGTTCTTCAGTGTTGGGTTTTGGTGATGTCAAGAGACCAAAATCAATTGTAGGAATGTCTATGAAGGGGAGAGAAGTATCAAGAGTTGCAGCATCACTGCCTTTATATACATAATTTTCTGGTAATTCTTGTATTGTTTTTGATGGTGTTTGTTTTTCTACAGCCATATGTATGTATGTTTTTTTCAGAAAATCAATTCCACAATATTTGCCTCCTCTCTTGGTTTTGGTGGTGGCTTGGTGTCTAAGGACTAATTTATAGCAAAGTTTGGGTAGATTAAATAAAAAAAATAAATATGAAAAGTCTCAAATATTTTGTGCTGACCGAGCCTTAAAAATTTGTCTCATGCAATATCAACCAAATTGGAATTCAAAGTACCAACAAACTGAACCAACTTGTATATGTCTTAATAATTTTACTAATAAATCTCATTGTTTCCATTTTCTAATTTAATTATTTTAGATTTAAAGCAGTTACGGAGCCATATACATGTTAGTAGAGATAGTTGCTCTCGCTCAATGAGAAAATTTTGTTAAAAATTTCTCATATAAATTGCTGAAAAATCTAGTTTATTAATCGAATAATTTTGATTTGTCCCCATTAAAATAATAATAACTAACACTTTTTATGAAAATTAAATTTTACTTTCACTTAATCAAAATTCTGACTTTGTTACTGTCTTAAACGCTCTGCCTTACTATTTGAAATCCCTCTAGGAGGTCATTAAATATTAACCATATAGTTTGATTTCTAGTAGATTCTAATATTAATTGTTTATTATCTATTACTGATTCTATATATGTCATATTAATTAATTTCTATATCTTCATTTTCTTCTATTTTTGGGTTGCCTATTTTTTTATAGCAATTTTGTAGAATGATTTATTACAAGAGAATCCAACGAGAGTGTTTCCTTAAAAAATATTGATATTTATCACACTGCCAAATTTAAAAAAATGAAGCAGCCAGTATGAATTTTTTTTTTTTAATTCTTTATTAATCTATCATAGCCACAAAGTAAAGTCTCATTTATGGTTCCCAATGCCTACGAGCATGAACCTCGAGTTTGAAATATATACGCGATAAATTAAAAGTAAGTTATAGCTCGGTCTAGATAATGTAATGAAATCCAGCTGCACAAACCAACACCCTACTTTCAGTGGATCCAGCAAGTTTTCAGCATGAAGTCACAACATGAAGAAATTTCTGCATGAAAACAAAAAAACTTTCGGTGATTACCACAAATCAAGAGTGAACAGTAACCTTCTTTGTACTATAAAATCAGGGCATTGCAGTGTGTTAAAATACATCCTAGAGAAGTGTAAATACAGAGAGAAAGTGAGGTTTTTCATTTGTTTCAAGTTTGTAAACATTTGTAATTCTATTATTGTAGTAATAGAATTGGATTCGGTTTTTCCTCAAAGTACTCTCTAGAGTGATCGGTGAATCACAACAAGTGGTATCATGAGCTTCGGTTGTTCTTTGGGGTCGTAAAACCGATTAACAGAGCTTCCGATCGGAAAACCGGTTTCGAAGAAAGTTGTCAAAAATCCAATTTGAGGGTACCATCAGCTAGTTCAAGGAGAGACGAGCACAGTGGTATTTTCCGGCGATCAAACGGACGTCAGGGTAAGCCGCACGCGCCGACCAGAGGCCTCTTCACGCGCTCCCACACGCTCCGCACGCGCTTCAGAGGTAGAAGACGATACACGTGGCCGCCACGTCAGCGCCAGTCACGCCCAGTCAGCTGCCACGTCATCTGCCACGTCAACAGTCACGTGTCTGCCACGGCAGCACATTTGGTCCCACTTGCCACGTCAACACTGCCACATCAGCGCCACGTCAGCAGTCTGGTAAATTTCATTTAGCCCCCTGAAGTTTTGAAATTTATAGTTTTACCCCAAAACTTTTAGGAATTTACAAATCAGCCCCTGTGTCTCATTTAGACCAATGAAGTGTCTATTCCACCATTTTCGACCGTTCCGGACGCAACTGTGACCTCCGATTTGTGAAATTCAGCCCCGATTTTATTGTATTTTCATTTTAAAGTTGAAAACTTAAAATGGAAATGGAAGATTCCCCTTCTGGTGCAATGATTAAACTGGCTGCAACTAATTACTCACTCTGGAGACCTCGGATGATAGATTTTTTGTATTGCAAAGATTTGTTTGATGTCATCGAGTTGAAGGGAGTGAAACCAGAGTCTGTTAAGGAGTATGACTGGAATAAACTCAACAACAGAACTTTGGGTCAGATTAGGTAGTGGATCGGCCACAGTATCTTCCACCATGTAGCACATGACACAGATGCTTATGAAATGTGGAGGAAATTGGAAGACATGTTCCAGGCCAAAACAGCTCGGAATAAGGCCTTAATCATTAGGCGTTTGGTAAACCTGAAGCTACGGAGTGGAACTTCCGTTGCAGAACACACCAACGAGTTCCAAAGCCTAGTGAACCAGTTGTCTGCTGTAGACATGCAACTGGCAGATGAAGTTCAAGCCCTATTGCTACTCAGTTCTCTCCTGATAGTTGGGAGACTCTGGTGGTTACTCTCAGCAACTCAGCTCCAGGAGGCAAATTTACCATGCCTATGGTAAAGGATGCACTGTCAAATGAAGAAGCCAGAAGAAAATACGTGGGCTCAGATCAAACAGAAGCCCTTGTCTCGGAGCAGCGAGGAGACAACAACATGAGAAACATCAAGGTGAGAGGGAGGAGGCAGAAGCAAAAGAAGAGGCAAATCCAAGGACAGGAAAAAGACATACAAGTGTTTCCACTGTGGCATAGAAGGCCACTTGAAGAAAAATTGCCGGAAACTGCAACGGGAGCAGGGACAATGCAATAACTAGCCGAAGAAGAATGACGCGGAGACACTAGTAGTTACCACAGTAGATGTAGCTATATGCTCCGGTTAGGAAGAAGCATGTCTTCACACCGCAACTCAGGATGTCGAGTGGGTGGTAGATACTGCAGCATCCTACCACGTCACTCCTCACAGGGATTTCTTCACAACACACAAAGCAGGAGACTTTGGAGCAGTGAAGATGGGGAATACCAGTTCTTCTCAGATAGTGGAAATTTATGAAATACAGTTGCAGACAAATGCAGGGTATACAATAACCCTAAAGGAGGTCAGACATGTTCCAGAACTTCGGCTCAACTTACTCTCGGGGGTAGCCCTTGACAAATAGGGCTATGCTAGCCACTTCAGCAACGACACTTGGAAGATGATAAAATGTGTCATGGTCATCGCCCGAGGACATATTTGTGGAACCATATACAATACTCATGTGAAGATTTGTGCAGAAAGCCTAAATGTAGCTGAACCGGAGGCTTCTCAGAATCTGTGGCACCAGAGACTCGGTCACATGAGTGAAATGGGGTTGTCTACCTTGACAAAAAAGAATCTAATCTCTGTCTCCAAAAATGCTGCTCTGGATCCTTGCAATCATTGTCTCTTTGGTAAGCAACATCGAGTCTCTTTCAATTTCTCTTCTACAAAGAAATCAGAGTTACTCAGTCTGGTGTACTCTGATGTATGTGGTCCATTAGAGGTAAACTCACTAGGCGATAATAATATTTCTGACTTTTATTGACGATGCTTCTCAAAAAGTATGGTGTTGTATTTCTGAAATCAAAGGATCAGGTCCTGGATTATTTCAAAATGTTTCATGCCATGGTCGAGCGTGAAACATTGAAGAAACTGAAGTGCCTTCGCACAGACAATGGAGGCGAATACACTTCCAGAGAGTTTGATGCCTACTGCGTAAGCCACGGTATTCGACACGATAGGACTGTTTCACGCACCTCACAACACAATGGTGTCGCTGATGAAGGATGAACCAAACCATTATGGAGAAAGTCGGAAGCATGATTAGTATGGCTAAGCTGCCAAAGTCATTCTGGGGAGAAGCTGTTCATGTCGCCTGCTACCTGATCAACAGATCACCATCTGTACCGTTGAACTTTGAGATTCCGGAGAAAAAATGTGGTCTGGTAAGAATCCCTCATATTCCACCTCAGAATATTCGGATGTTTAACATTTGCACATGTATCCAAGAAGCTCAGGCAGAAGCTCGATGCAAGGACTACTCCATGCATCTTCATAGGCTATAAAGACGGGGAATTTGGATACAGGTTATGGGACCCGAAGGAAAGAAAGGTCATCAGAAGCAGTGATGTAGTGTTTCTTGAAGACCAGACGATATAAGACATTGAAAAGCCCAAGATACCTTCTAAAACCAGTGCCGACGATGTCGATGCAAATCCAGATACAACCCCAGCACCAACATCAGTGGCCACATATGATGATGGGGTGCAAGACATGCCAGAAGTAGAACCAGAGGAGGAAGGATGTGTTGAGCAGAGGGAGCTGCAGCCTGCTCCATCAGAAGCTTCAGGATCATCCACAGATCCAGATGACAACAGACAGCCGGAACCTCCAGTACGAAGATCTGAGCGAGGCCGGGTTCCATCAGCCAGATACTCAGGATCAGAATACATTCTGCTTACTGACGATGGGGAGCCAGAAACCTTCAATGAAGTGGTATCTCATAAAGACAAAGACAAGTGGCTGCATGCAATGCAGGATGAGATGAAATCTCTGCAGAAAAACAACACTTATGAGATATTCAAACTCCCACATGGAATGAAGGCACTGAAGAACAAATGGGTATTCAAGCTCAAGAAAGATGACAGCAGGAAAGTGGTGAAACACAAAGCTCGGTTAGTTGTCAAATGATTCCTACAGAAAAAGATAATTGACTTTGATGAGATTTTTTCACCAGTGGTAAAAATGGCTTCAATCCGAGTCATCCTAGGATTGGTCGCCAGATTGAACTTGGAGCTTGAACAGATGGATTTCAAAACAACATTTCTTCATGGTGATCTGAATGAAGAAATCTACATGGAGCAGCCAGAAGGATTCAAGGTTTCAGGAAAAGAAAATCTTGTTTGCAAGCTGAAAAAGAGCTTGTACGGGCTCAAGCAAACACCGAAGCAATGGTACAAGAAGTTCGACTCATTCATGGTGGGTCAATGCTACAAAAGAACTGCAGAAAATCAGTGTGTATACATTCAGAGATTTCCATATGGAAATTTCGTTGCTCTTCTACTGTATGTAGATGACATGTTGATTGTTGGACAAGAAGCAGCAAATATCAGTCAGCTGAAGAAGGAACTCTCTAAGTCATTCGACATGAAAGACTTAAGACCAGCTCAACAGATTTTGGGAATGGAGATTGTTCGTGACAAACAGAACAAGAAGTTATGGCCTTCACAGGAGAGGTATATTGAACGGATAATCAGAAGGTTCGATATACAGAAAGCCAAACCAGTCAGCGTTCCGCTAGCGCACCATTTCAAACTGAGCAAGAGTTCGTGCCCCTCATCCAAGAAAAAGATAGAGGAAATGTCAGCAATACCATATTCTTCAATTGTTGGAAGCCTAATGTATGCAATGGTATGTACCAAGCCAGATATTGCACACGCAGTGGGTGTAGTGAGCCGTTTTCTCTCTAACCCTGGAAAGCAACACTGGGAGACAGTCAAATGGATTCTCAGGTACCTCAAGGGTACAACGAAGTTTCATCTGTGTTACGGGAGAGCTGATCCGATCTTGGAAGGCTATACAGATTCAGATATGGCGGGAGATCTTGATGGTAGGAAATCTACATCAGGATTCATCTACACTTTTGCATGGGGAGCTGTGTCATGGCAGTCAAGATTGCAGAGGTGTATTGCATTATCCACAACAGAGGTTGAGTACATCGCTATAGCTGAGGCAGGAAAAGAAATGTCGTGGCTAAAGCGTTTTCTCCAAGAGTTAGGGATCAAGCAAACGAAATACAAGATACATTGTGACAGTCAGAGTGCTCTAGACTTGAGCAAGAACTCAATGTATTATTCCCGGACGAAACACATTGATATTCGCTATCATTGGATACACGAAGTGATGGATCAACAACTGCTGAGACTAGTGAAAATCCATACATATGAGAATCCAGCCGACATGTTTACAAAGGTGGTTACTCGAGACAAGTTAGAGCTGTGCAGAGACATAGCCGGGATAGCTGTCAGATGACGATGTTTTCAGATGTAGCTGGAGGGGGAGAATTATAATGAAATCCAGCAACACAAACTAACACCCTACTTTCGGTGGATCCAGCAAGTTTTCAGCATGAAGTCACAGCATGAAGAAATTTCTGCATGAAGACACAAAAACTTTCGGTGATTACCACAAATCAAGGGTGAACAGTAACCTTCTTTGTACTATAAAATCAGGGCATTGCAGTGTGTTAAAATACATCCCATAGATGTGTAAATACATAGAGAAAGTGAGGTTTTTCATTTGTTTCAAGTTTTTAAACATTTGTAATTCTATTCTTGTAGTAATAGAATTGGATTCGGTTTTCCCTCAAAATACTCTCTAGAGTGATCGGTGAATCACAACAGATAAGGGGCTCAAATTTTTTTTCATCATTTCTAATATTTGGCCATATTTTTTTATTTAGGAGGGACCATTACTTATTGTGTGTTTTGTTAATTAAATTTGATGTAGTAAAAAAAATTCTAAACTATGTACAATTATGAAAATTTTAAAATTAATTAAAAAAAAAAGTTGAAGTTGAATGCAACTCTTTCACATGAAAAAGGTTTAATATTCTTTGGGTTCAAATGAACAAGTATTACGTATAATAATGATGCCTTAAGTTCTAATAAAACACAAAGTGGCAAATTTGAAAAACTTAACATCTTATTTTTTTTAATATTTATATTTTTATTATGTTACTATATTGTTTTTGTATAAGGCTCGTAATATTTTTTATGAGGTGTATTTTTTTCCTACTTGTGAAATTTCAAGTTGACTTTAAATATATAAGTATTAAAATTTCAATTTAACTATAAATAAGATTATATCTTGGATTCGCCTCTAGTTAATATATTAAAAAATTATTAAATAAATTTCTCCCATTTTGTTTGTTGGATTCATATATTTATAAGCTCATGTATCTCCCATTTACATCGATGCCTAATAAAGGATATTCTAAAAATACATGAAGCTTCACATAGTGATGTCTTGTGAAATTATCTAACAATAAGAAGCCTATTAATTATAAAGGTTTTTTTTTTTTTTTAATCTTCTCTTAAGATGCCTGTATGAACCTAGATATGCTTCCCATGATCCCAAAACTCCACCTCATGGATATGCTTTCCAAATGATGCCTCAGAGATGTGGTCTTAGAGAGAGTCGATGTATGCGGTCGATTGTAGCTCTTAAATTTTACCCAAAATTAGGATTCAAATCTAAAAAAAAAATCAATTTTTCAGTATTATTTGGTATAGAGTTTAGTGAGATTATAAGGTAGCGACTAAACTCTACACCAAATACATAATTAATACTAATTTATACTCTTACAAAATTATAATCTCATGACATGAGATTATTTTTCTACCATATCTTATACTCTAGCTTTTGTTCCACAACTTATAAGCTTACTTATACTCTCCTGTAATATTCTCTATCAAACTCATCCTTAGTGTATAATATGACTAGTTTTTTTTTATCGTTTATCGATAGGGTCTCATTTAAGAACTCGCCTAGGGCCCCATAAAATTCAAGAACTTAGGGCCACCCTTGGAAGATATTTTTGTCGACTATTTTTTAAAACTTAAGTAAGGTCCAAGTTTCTTTCTTTTATATATTATATTATTTCATTACAACTAAGAATAGAATCTGAACGCCCATATACTTCTATATATATTAGTTTTCGCTTGACGGATCATCATTAATTAAACCTCAAAATGAATGAGAACAAAGCCCATGGACTCATAGAACTATGCCCAAAGACTGTGAAAATAAGGCCCGAAGCCATGAGAACAAGACTCATAAACTAATAGAACCATACCTGAAGTCTAATATTTATATGAATTTTTTATTCGCTCATGCACAGTGAAGAATCGAATCCAAGATCTACTATATGGAATAGAAGTGTTTTGACTAATTGAACTAGTATTTGTCAACTATTTTGACAACTTGTGAAAATTGTATAAAATATTATAAATATACTCGCTTAAAATAGTATAAAATATTATAAAGTTACTCGCTTACTATTTCAAATCGATTTGTATTATGTGTTGACTTAAATTTTGTGTTGAAGTTCTTACGAATTGAGATTTGTAGTTATTAAATAAAAAATCTTTATGTAATTAAATTTTAATCATCCACTATAATAAAATATTAAAAAAATTAAAATAAACTGAATCCAAATTCATTTTAAATTGCTCTAAGGGTCCAAAATATTTAATAAACTAAAAATAAGTGGTAGGTTTAATACCAGGTTGAATTTTAGCAGCCATAATTGAAACCAAGGACAGGACTTTGACTTGAGCTTCGGTAGCTGACTTATTGAAAATTTGCAACCTTCTTAGAAAATGAATCAATTCAAGTCTCCTTTTAAAAGAATTAATTCTTCCTTACCATGTAAATGAGTAATAATAATCCAACTAATTAATAATTCCTCATGATTTGGAATATATAATTTCTAAATTAAACCAGATTAAGTTATACTTTTTTTAAGGGTTTGGATGAGGATGGAAAATAAAATGGGACAGATTTGGAAAAGTCTGTCTCGAAATTAAAGTGTTGTTTATTAATATTTTCAAGATATTATAAAAATTCAGTTCCTTAAATTTTGAATTGATACTTTTATTGTATTATTTCAAGCCCGAACTTAAATAAAAAAAAAATACTTAAATTATGATTAATCTTTTCAAAGTTTGGCTCATTCACCGACCCTCACTAAATATCATTCTTATTCTCTATTATTATTCGAACTCTACTTGACGGTTAATATGAGTTAATTTGAGTGATTTACATAAATTAACATATTTATTTTTCCAATTTTTCGCTGAGTTAAAGGTAAAAATTACTCAATATGTTAAAATTTTTAAAAACCAAACAACCCACATATACAAATATTTTAAAATAAGTCTAATTCAGACTTGAAACCTCGTCGCCAAATCACTCATTCCGGGTTTAAGGGGAGCATGTAAAACCCCCAGTTGTCCCAGACACTTACAAGAAACGCACTCCATAAATTCGAACTCAGGACTTCAAGGTGAGATCATGAGCCCTACACCACCAAGCCACATCCATTGGGGACAAAAAAAAAATAATAACACCTTAATATTGAATGACTTAAACTTTACTCCCAAAACTACTCTTACATAATTTATTTATTTCCTTTGATATAAAAGCTTAATTAAATATTTTCACTTCAATAATCAAATATTTATGCTAAAATTTACCATTAAAATTTAAAAATGAATAAAATTTCATAATTATCAAATAAATAAATAAATAGATTATATTATCATTTACGTAATATAAACTACACATATATTATATATTTTTGTTTTAAATAATATAGAAAAAGCCACATACCCCCAAGATTTACTTAAATGGTATTGTCATTAATGGCACACAGACATTTTTTTTTAAAACTACTATACCATTTCATTTTTTTGAAAGAAATAAATATTTCATTAGAGGAAAGAGTTATAAGATAAAAGGAGAGGGAAAGTTCCCCTCCATAAGCCCACAGTAAAAATTTTACATGCTAACTTTGCTAAATTGTGAGCTGCGACATTGCAAGCTCAATGCCTAAATTGGACCCTAAAAAAATTCGATTAACCAATTATATTTTGAATGTCGGTGATGATCCATTAAATTTCCTTGATACTACTCGTCTTTGATTGCACCAGATTGATCACATTCTTCGAATCAAATTCAAATATGATTTTCCCATAACTGAGATCACTACAAGAATTAGACTATTTAGCGTCGAATTATTTCGACGCCATAAGTGACGGTTTCGACGCAAAAGACATTTAGCGTCGAAAAAATTAGACGCAAAAAATGGACGATAAAATGTCGACGACAATCACTTTTAGCGTCGAAATAATTAAATGCGACGCTAAAAAATAGTATTATGCGTCCAATTTGTTTCGACGCTAAAGTAAATTGTCCGACGCTATATTTTATATTTGGCGACGAAATAATTCGACGCTAAAGTATATTAAAAAAATATTATATGTAAGCTTACAACGACCATTTTTATTACTATTAGCGTCGAAATATTCGACTCTAAAAGTGACTTTTAGCGTCGAAACCTGTCGACGCTAACGTATATTAAAAAAGTATTATATGTACGCTTACAGCGGCCATTTTTGATACTATTAGCGTCGAAATATTCGACGCTAAAAGTAAAAAATTTATTTTTTTAAAAATTAGTAATTTACTTTTTTTTGGTCTAAAATATTTAATTTAGTTGAAAAAAAAATGTAATTAATAACAAAATGACGAAATATATATTGAAATTTGTTTTAGAAAAAAAAAATATTATATTAAATCTATTTGTTCAAAATGTTTATACAAAACCAAATATAAAATTAATTGCTACTGTGATGGGGGGACGCTCGAGCCCGATGCACCCTGATTCATTGAGGCCTCGAACATCTGACGGAAAGCCAGCAGTTGCTGTTCCAACTGCTCCATCTTCTTCTCGTGGTCCACCATCTTCTTCTCGTGGTCCACCGTGACCTGTTGTAGCTTCTCCTTAGTCTGCTGCAGCTCGTCTCGGGTGCTGGCTAGGTCGTCTTTGGTGGTGACTAACTCGTCTCGAAGAGAGACATTGTCCGAATTACCACTATTGCGTGCAAATGACGTTGGCTTCTTACGAGTGCCAAGGCCAACGTTGTAAGCTGTCTGATTCTTGAAAACCAATTGCGACAGCTGCTCATCTGGTATGGGGTCGGACCCTGTCTCCTGAGTTTGATGTTGGAGTTCCATCATTTCGTTCTGTTTCAAAAAATAAGTTAATATTAGAATTTGAGAAAAAAATTAACATATATAATATTAATCATTTTATTTTAAAAACTGAAACTTACATAGCAGCGTTCGGCTTCTTCATTTATCCATTTGTTCCTCTCATTGTAATGCGTCACACGGAAAAAATCTGGAAATGATTGCACATCGCCTGTGCTACTTTGTTATAAACATAAAATAAATTCAATATTATTCCAGATTAGTAAAAACAATTAACTGTTAAATTTTACGTTATGATATATTTACCTCAGAATGTTCGGCACGATGTTGGATAAATGGCTTCGAACCTCCACGGTGGTTAAAACGCAAGTGACTTCGATTTTCCGCATTTGCGTGACATTTATCCTGTATTTACCAACACTGTAAGTACCGAAAACAAAGACAATTATAAATTTTCGTTTATTTCAAAATTTACCTCGTGTTTTTTGCTAGACCAAAGCTCACATAAGAATGTCCAATCTTGTTCCTCTATAAAATCAGGCTTGTGTTGTGGAGCATTTGAAGGTCAATGTTCGTCGAATATTGGTTTCAGGACTTTTGTTCTATAATCTTTATAACTTTTCCCCATGTGGTAGTCAATATATTGTTGGACATTCACTTGGGTCAGATCGAAGTCGAACCATTCCTACATGAAAATTCGAGTAAAAATAAGTATAAAATAAAAATGTTAAATAACAAACAATATCGAAAACTTACAAGTAGCGAAGGGAATATCTGATTCATTTTCGTCTCCCACGGTATCTTTCTCCAAGATACGTAGTTTTGGGGAGCTTCATATCGAGCTGTAGCTCCTATGGCTGTATTAAACGCTGAATTATGTTGTCCGACTTGAATGTGTCCATCATCTGATATCTCTATCCGGATACGGCCGTGAGCCTTAACGTACTTAGCCAACCCCAGGCCACGGGTGCGTCCTCGACCCTTCACTGTACTGGACTCACCTGTGTTAGCAGAGAAATCACCAGGGCCAGTTGCCCTTGCTGATGTAGATGGAGTCGCGGTAGCCCGTTTGCGATTGCCCGGTGCCATCTGCAAAAACTCGTCGCATTAGCGTCATCAAATTCTAAAGTTCTTATACATATACATACATATCCATACAAGTCAATACAACTTAACAAAAGCGCTTATAACATCGAATGCTCACTTTCGTTTTCAAATTCATTCATTCATTCATTTATTCATTTCACAAATGCATTCATTATCCATATAATCTACGAGTTCCATCATACACGTACATACACACAGTCACACACACAATCATCATACAACCAACCACGAAGCACATTTAACAACCAATACATCACAAGGCACACAATCAAACAATACATACATATCACGACACACCAAATTCATCACACGACTTCTCATGCACACGCATAACCATAACAAACATTCCAAAACACATACTATACTATATGAACTTTCGAATTCCAAAACACATACAAACATTCTAAATAAACATATCCAACCTATACGTCTCTTAACATCATATGTATATATACAAATTTGGTTATGTTCTGGGCAGAACAGCAGCTGTTCTGCCCAGAACAGCAGCAGATTATGTCGATCATTCATCATTCATCATTCATCATTCATTAGCGTCAATCATCATCATTCATCAACAATCATCATCATCATCATTCATCAACAATCATCATCATCATTCATCAACAATCATCATCATCATCAATGATTCCACTCTATGAACAATCATCATCATACAAATTCATCATCATACATCAACAACCATAAGTCGTCATGCAAATTCATCATCAACTTCAACAATCATC
>SKCR01007966.1:0-24770 GCA_019454045.1 Zanthoxylum bungeanum | reverse complement strand
ACCAATAGGATTTCGAGGGGTCTATCCAGAGCGAAGCTATTTTCGTATTATCGGTAAACACTACCTCCTATCACACTTGCATAAGTATCCAATACTTAAATATATGAGAACTATGTTGTTATGCTCTCATAACACGCACAAGTGCAATACTAGTCTATTTCGCATTGTCGATGTACAATCTCGATAATACTACGACTAGGGATATTTAATGATTAAACCTTAGTGGATTAATACTGTCTCATAACTTACTAATCCGGAACTAATCATATGGACTTTTATCATTTATATATCCTGGTAATCCAATTATAAATGATAAAAGAGTAATTTCCTTTGTCACATAGTTAATTTGTACAACAACACCATGTTCTGAACAAATAGTAATATTATGGGTCATAATTGTCCAACAGCTTCAAAGTGGCTTTAGATATCCCAGATAAGACATTGCCATATGCGTTACTGTTTAAGTGCCTCTTCCGAAAATAAGGTGACAAATAGAAATATTTTCCACTCAGTGTCCATCCCACATTCTTCAACCTTTTAGCTCTAGGGGGTCTTGAAAGAAATGATGGATGGTCATGAGGTCTCGTATGATGCTTGACTTTGAATGGTTGTGTCATTCTGTCAAGTTATTGGCAGTCTTCATATGCGTCCATTTGTGTCATAAGATTTTCAATAGGCTCACACAGCTGCTCTTTTCCACACTACAAGAAATTACAGTTTTAACGACGAAATTTAGCAACGGAATATTCCGTTTCAAAATTTAACGACGAAATAGAGACGGAATTGAAACGGATAATAAAATTAGGGACGGAATTTAGCGACAAAAAAAATTCCATCTCTAAATTAGAGACGGAAAGGAAAATCCGTCGCCAATTAGAGACAGATTACTATTCCGTCACTAATTTTGTTTAGAAACTGAATTTTTCTGTCGCTAATTAGAAACGAAATTCAAATTCCGTCGCTAATTAGAAACGAAATTTCAATTCCATCGCTAATTTTAAATTTATTTTTATTTTAATTTTTTTGTTAATTAGAAACAGAATTGTTTCGTTGCTAATTAGAAACGAAATTAAAATTCCGTCGCTATTTAGAAAAGAAATTTTAATGTCGTAGCTAATTAGAAATGGAATTTCAATTCCGTAGCTATTGTTAAATTTTTATTTTTATTTTTTTTGGTTAAGTAGAAACAGAATTATTTCGTCGCTAATCTTTCGCTAATTAGAAACGGAATTCAAATTTCGTCGCTAATTTGAATTGAAATTTCAATTCAATCGCTAATTTAAAATTTATTTTTATTTTTATTTTTTTGTTAATTAGAAACGGAATTGTTCTGTCGCTAATTAGAAATGGAATTTTAATGCCGTAGCTAATTAGAAATGGAATTTCAATTCCGTAGCTAATGCTAAATTTAAATTTTTATTTTTATTTTTTATTAAGTAGAAACGGAATTATTCCGTCGCTAATTAGACATGGAATTCAAATTTCCTCGCTAATTAGAAACAGAATTTCAATTCTGTCGCTAATTTTAAATTTAATTTTAATTTTTATTTTTTTAATTAGAAACGGAATTGTTCCGTCGCTAATTAGAAACAAAATTAAAATTCTGTCGCTAATTAGAAACGAAATTTTAATGCCGTAGCTAATTAGAAAAGGAATTTCCATTCCATATCTAATGTTAAATTTTTTATTTTTATTTTTATTTTTTTGTTAATTAGAAACGGAATTGTTCTGTCGCTAATTAGAAATGGAATTTTAATGCCGTAGCTAATTAGAAATGGAATTTCAATTCCGTAGCTAATGCTAAATTTAAATTTTTATTTTTATTTTTTATTAAGTAGAAACGGAATTATTCCGTCGCTAATTAGACATGGAATTCAAATTTCCTCGCTAATTAGAAACAGAATTTCAATTCTGTCGCTAATTTTAAATTTAATTTTAATTTTTATTTTTTTAATTAGAAACGGAATTGTTCCGTCGCTAATTAGAAACAAAATTAAAATTCTGTCGCTAATTAGAAACGAAATTTTAATGCCGTAGCTAATTAGAAAAGGAATTTCCATTCCATATCTAATGTTAAATTTTTTATTTTTATTTTTATTTTTTTGTTAAGTAGAAATGGAATTATTCCGTTGCTAATTAGAAACGGAATTCAAATTCCGTCGCTAATTAGACACGAAATTTCAATTATGTCGCTAATTTTAAATTTATTTTAATTTTAATTTTTTTGTTAATTAGAAACGAAATTGTTCCTTCACTAATTAGAAACGGAATTAAAATTCTGTCACTTATTAGAAACGGAATATCAATTCTGTAGCTAATTTTTAATTTTTATCGATAATTAGAAACAGAATTATTTCGTTTCTATTCCGTCGCTAATTTTTAAAATTTTCAATCCCCCAAATTTTATTCCTTTCGGCGCCACTTTTTTTTTAAAAAAAAAAAAATTAGAGATGGATTTTCTGTCTCTAAATAGAAACGGAATATCTATTCCGTCGCTAATTTTCGTCAAATTTCAAAAAAATCCTGCCTTGTGAAAATTTTAAATGTCTACAAAATTTACAAATCTTCCCACTTCTCTTATTTTTTCCCCAATAAATACATCATAATCTATTTGACTCTCAACTCCAATACACCATCCAAAATTTTCTTACTCAATTTCATATACCATCAAATTTTTTCATACCTCAACTCTCATTATCAATCTCTCTTTTTTCTAATCCTCTCTTTTAAAATTTCTTAAGAAACAAACGGTGGACATTTCGTAAATGGATGGTGGTGTGTCGAAGCTCGTGGTGGATATTACGGTATCTTGTATAGCTACGAAATAGCTACAGAAATATTCCGTCTCTAAATAGAAACGAAATTTCCGTCGCTATTTAGCGACAGATGGAAATTCCGTCTCTAAATAGAAACGAAATTTTCTGTTTCTATTTAGCGACGGAATACTAACCGTCGCTAATTAACGACGGAAATTCCATCAATATATAGAGACAGAATTTCCTTCCGTCGCTATTTTTTTTACGACCAAAAAAATAGAGACGAAATTTTTTCGTTGCTATTCCATCGCTAATGGTCAATTAGCGAAGAATTAGCTACGGATTTTTCCGTCACTATTGGGCAGTTTTCTTGTAGTGCCAACTCTTTGTTCTACCACTTCCTCATATAGCTCTTTATTAGACATCTGCATAATGCATGCTCCGAGATGATCAATTTGGGGATACCGAGTCGATGTATCTTGACTGGCATTGTTTGACATGTATGTCCTTACGGCCTCATCTTGCTTTGTTGGACTGGAAGGTAAAGGTCGCTCCTCTACTTGTTGTTGGGTTTCTATTAAGTCCTAAGGATCAAATCAAGATTGAAACTCATGTAAATACACAAAGGAGAATGGCGGAATCATACTCACTTTGATCGGATTGGATGCTACGAAGAAAAAACTTTTTATGCCCTTTGAGTGAAGCTCTCGGCCATGGTGTTCTTTGTCCTCCATCTTCATCTTCAAGCTCCAAGCTTTATCAATGGTGATTCCAAGCTCAAAGGTGGGTTTCCCTATCACCTTGTATGCCTCTTTGTGTGCTAGCACTCTTGAAGATTTGCAACAAATCTTCTATTCTTTGCTTATGGCTCTCGGCCAAGAGAAGAATTTGAGAGAGATTTAGGCCATTGGCCGAATGTGGAGAGAGGAGAGGAGAGAGAAGTAGTTGTGTTAGGTTATTTGGATTTGTGTATCTAATACACTTAAAAAAAATTCTAAAATTCATTTACCAAATTTTGCTTTTCAAAAGTCAAAAAGCAAAAGGCATTAAAGCCTTGCCAACCACTCACATCACTATTCACATCACATCTATCACTATTCACATCATTCATGACAAGTTGTCAAGTCACTCAAAGTGATTAGACATCACATCAATTGATTGACTAGCGATTTGACGCTAGATGCGACAAGCGATTTTACGCTTGATTTGACTTGCGTGCCGCACTCGAATTCGAAATGCGAATGCGCTCGCAAACAATCACGGGCTCGGGTTAGTTAATTCCAAATTAACGAATTTTTCGTTGCGTCGTAATTAAATCCAATTTAATTAAATAATCATGCCAAACATAATTACTATTTACGTCGCTAACGAATTATTTCTAAATTAATTTGTTCGCCCGAATTAAAATCTAATTTTAATTCCGCGTCGAAATCTAATTTCGTTTAATATATCGAATATATTAATTTTCCGATTAATTCCAAATTAATCGTTCTCTCTCTTTAAATGATATTTTATCCTAGATAAAATATCTCCGTAATTAATCCCAGATTAATTTTCTCTCTCCTCAAATTAATTCCAGATTAATAAAGTACGAGTCATACATCATCGGTGAATCTTCGAGAAGCGACCAATGAAATCCCCAAATATGTTGGCAGTAAATTCGGTTATCGGACTATCCGAATACGTACGTACCTAGTACTATATTTTACCGATTTATAAGACAAGGTTGGCTTCTAGCAAAGCGCCATGCCTACCCAATTCTCCAAAAACATGCTTACAGGAATAAGCGATCTATATCAGGCGTAGTATACGTAGTATCGTGTATGTCGATCCAGTATCGGATGTCGCGTGCTAGGCCTGGGGCTGGAAATGTGTCTGCCCCATACGAAGCACATGTTGGATGTCTGGTAACTAGTCTCTATAATCGGATATACATGACCTAGTCACAATATCCCGATTGCTGCAGCATTCAAGAGCACCAGTCCCGTTTCCTACGTGACATCATCTCCACTATGACTGGAGTGATATTTCCGTCTTGACACCACACCCAATACACTATGATTCTCAATATAATCAGCAGAGGCGTACACAGAACCGATTAAAGCCCTGGATGACCAAAACCAAAACATATTGATTGTCGCAAATATTAGCGGTGCAAGTCTCAGGTTAAGACTAAATACACCTACCCTGATTTCGGACTTCCATAGACATATAGTCATACTACCAATGGAATTCCGAAGGGGTCTATCCAGAGCGAAGCTGTTTTCCGTACAATCGGTAAAAACAGAACATCCTATTACACTTGCATGAGTATCCAATACCCAAATATATGAGAACTATGCCGTTATGATCTCACATAACACGCACAAGTGTAATACTAGTCTTTTACGCATTTATCGATGTCCAATCTCAATAATACTCTGACTAGGGATATTTAATGATTAATCCTTCGTGGACTGATACTGTCTCATATCATCTCAATCCAGGAACTAATCATATGGACCTCCTATCATTTATACATCTAGGTGATCTAATCACAAATGATAAGAGAGCAATCTCCTTTGTTACATAGTTAATTTGTACAACAACACCATGATCTATACAAATAGTGATGCTATGGGTCATAAATGTCCAACAATCTCCCACTTGGCCTATAGCCAGTCACTTGAGTGTCTAACACCCGAACTATGTACGGTTGGCTCAAACTGCTGAGGAAAGGCTTTCGTCTGCAGATTTGCATGATTATCGTCTGATGTGATTTATACGATCATCACATCGCCACGATGTATGATCCGAACGAATCAGATGAATAGTTAAAGTATATATATGGATCATTGATGAGACCATTAATTCTTTAAGCTGTGCTGTAGCCTAGCTCAGCTGCTAACAGAACTATATCTAATCTAATTAGATTTGTTATTGACCTAGATAGCTTCTATTGCTGCCTCAGCTGCAGCAATTACCCATATTTGTTGTTTATTTGGTAACAGTATCTTGCTTGGAAGATTTCCAACTCACTGTTCCGTTATTCAAACTATATAGTACTGTTGTTTTTATCGGTTAGGAAACTTGCAGCAGTGATCCCAGTCACTTCAAGTTCTCTTTCTCCATAGTTTAAGAAATCATCCTTAGTTCTCTAAGATACTAACGGATGTTCTTAATATCAATCCAGTGACTATCACTGGATTGGCCTATTTGTGAATCCATATGCTCAAAGCGTATGAGACACCAAGTTACATACATTTTTCAATGTACGAGTTCTCGGAGAGTTTTAACAACTTTAAATCTATCCCAGTAGATCTTTATTCCTAGAATAAAGGTTGTTTCTCCCAAGAATTCTACGGAGAATTTTTCATGAAAGCCAAACTTTCACCGATTTTATTATGGGAATATCATTTCCAAGAAATGACATATCATCATTATTTATGACATCATTGTCAATGTGCTCCCACTAACCTCCTTATATACACAAGAATCATTTCGTTTTAAATCAAATCACACACCATTATGATTACATCAAAACGATAGTTCCAAAAACCTAATGCTTACTTCAATCCCTCTATGGATCGAATAACCTGCAAACCTTGTTTGCTAGTTGTGGTACGACAAAACCGTCAGGATGTTATAAACATCCTCCAAAAGGTTTCTTTTTAAGGAAAGCGATTTTGATGTTCAGTTGCCATATTTCATAAATGAAACATGCAGCATCAGCAAGCATTATCCAAATGGATTTACCATGGCTACAAGTAAAAGGTTTCATCGTAATCGACACTACGTTGATAACGATACCTTTTCGCTACAAGCCTAGCTTAGTACATTGGTATGTTGCCATCCATGTATGTCTTCCTTGAAGACATTTTACAGTACCAACAGACACAATGTCTTGCGGTACAACAACCAGTGTCCAAACATGGTTGATATACATAGAATCCATTTCGGACATCATGGCACTTTACCATAATAGGGAGTCGATACCTTGTATCACTTACTCATATGCAGTCAGTTGGTATTCCTCAATTAGATTAACATCTTTATGAGGTGAGATCAGAAACCCATACCCCAGGTTGTTTTCTGACTTTCTCCGACCTACGCGGTTCTTGTGTATTCGAAGATTACTGGTACAGTTTCATCCTTGATGAACTTTTTATGTTCCATTAAGGACTTGGTGCCTTGAACAGTAATACTCCGATTTTCATCGAGTTTTACTATCCTCCTACTTACCACTGCATATCAGTATTCCTCTTAGGAAAACCACATGGCAAGCAACAATTACATTGTTCTCTTGTGAGATGTATAGGTACTATACTTATGTATCCCTAGGATAACCTACAATTGGCACTTATCCAATTTGGGTTTTAGTTTGGTATCATCCAAATATATGCCTAGCATTCCCAAATCTACAGGAGTGAGAAACTCGGTTTCTTTCCCGTTCATATCTAATATGAAGTCTGTCAAACAGATTATTATGGAAACTTATTCAAAATAAGTTTTGCACTGTTTATGCTTATCCGTTGAAGGAAATGGTAGCTCAGAGCGACTCATGATTAACCTTATCATGTCCAACAAAATTCGGTTACTCAGTTCGGACACACCGTCAAATTGACGTGTTCCGAAAGGAGTCCTCATTTGAAAGAATACTATACTCTTTCAAGTATATTAGAAACTTATTGCTTAAATATTTTCCATTACGGTCTTACCGTGACAGTTTAATACTTTAGCCGATTTGTTTGTCTATTTCGTGTCGAAACTGTAAAAGTTTCTGATTCATGTTTCAAAGAAACACTTAACAATAACGCGATGCCACATCCGTAAATGTCACGAAATATTCATATCCACCTCTAGCCTAGCTAGACATGGGCCCACTTGCTTCACTATGAACTAGGGTTAACAGATAGGTGGCATTTGCATTTTTACCAAGTAAATAGTGTTTTAGGCACTTTGCCCAATAAACTAGATTCGTAGACTTTATTTGAATAGAATCAAATCAGTCCGAGTACCCACTCTTCAAAAGTGTGGATATACGAGTCTTGTTTCATTGTGTCCCAAACAACAATGCCATAATATGTTTCATCTGATCAAATCAGTTGAGCTATTTGTTTGTCACGTTATATGTTCGAAATTTATTTTATATTCAAAATATAAATTCTGTTATTCACATCTAATGTGTTTATCTCAATATCATCTTTATATAATAAAACAGTTTAGTGTTCTAGAATATAAAGGTAAATCCGCAACGGATTAAACACTGATATAAAGATAATGTTTCTAGTCAAACTAGTTACATTATAACAGTTTCCTAATTTAAGTACACACCCGAAGAGTAGTTCTTAAACTTAGGTATCTACGGTTAAAACAACGACTTTCATCCCGTTTCTGATTCGCAGATTAATCTCAACTGAAGTTAGTATCCTGCTCATAGCAGATGCTGCACACCAGTACATACTTATGTATCACACTAAGTATTTAAAATCCAATTTTAATACTAGTAGTGAACATATTTATGACAAACAATTTGAAGTTAGAGCCTTGCCCCTCTTCACTTCCTTCATGTCTGCTTTGTCCATACGACAGTCACGCTTCAGTGACCCCGTTTGCTACATTTTAGGCAGACATTTTGGGATATGTCCTTTATCTTCCTAGAAGATTATAATGATTTTGCCTTTGCCATTTTCTACACTCCAGAAGCTTTTGGTCAAGCCTTGGCCTTCTAGAATATCGAAGTAAGGTGCGCCTTGCGCAACTTGCCTAATTGTAAAGTTTGGCTTTATCTCCTTGAGAATAGTCATTAACTCTCCAAGAGTTATTTATTGTAATTTTTGTACTTCAAAATCTAAGTATAGATTTATGAAGATCCTTCAATTTCAATATCATACTTTAAGGATCTAACCCTTAGTTCTGATAAAGAAATTAAGGAGTCTATTTGACAAGTGTAATGGATTAAGCACTAAAGTTATCATTACATGAATCTTCCAAAGATCATGCTCTACTTATTTGCTTAACTCCGGGCTTAGGCCTAAGATGTTATGTTATCAAATAAAGCAACTTCTTAATTTCCAGGACTATCCTAAAATTTCATTCCCAATTCGAAAAATTAAAGTCGTTTAAACACATTTTCCCTAGGATTATGTTTTAAACACCAATCTTTCAATTTTATCTTGATTCTAATAGTCCAACTATTTAATCAACGATTTTAGGTACTATAAAATATAATGATTATTATAGTCCAACTATATTAATCAACTATACTTTAATTGGTTAAATTCAATTATATTGATTACTATAATCCAATTATAAAATCAACTATTTATTGAATTAGTTTGAATACAGTCCAACTGTTTTAAAACAATGATTAAATATTAGTCCAACTAACACTTAATTTATTTGACGAATGATATTTGATTGAGTGTGTATGGCAAGTTATTAAATGAATATTGCAAATTTAATTTTTGCCTCCCACTATTTTTCGGCGAAAACCGTGTTTTCTAGTGGGCTAGGATCCCGTTAAATTATATGATACTTAACTAGGTAGATCTCTAAGATCAATTGGATTCTGATCAATTCCTAGATCCAGTAGGTGGACATCCAAGTCCGAAACATATATCTCATATATGCCAATATATCCAATATATTCCCTAACCTTTTTCCTCTGAATCAACTAAGCCTTGGCTTTGGCACAACAAGCTTAATGATCCCAGTTAAGCAGAACCCATTGATCATGGAAAGCTTCATAATCAATGTCTATGGACAAGAAGTGATATTGACTTTGGCCAACAAATCACAACTTGGACAAGACACCAATATGGAACAAAGCTCTAGTGATTCAAACACATCCTCGACTTTGGCCAACAAGCCAATGCCAGTCTTGGATCTTGAGTAAGAATCACTCAATGGAAGGAAATACTCTTAATATGTTTTGAGGGTTTTTCGCGTGCACATTGACAACCAATTTATTATCTTTGTTAAGGTCTCATCATCATACACCCTTAAACATGCATTCTAAACATATAATAAAGCGTATAAATAAAATAATAATGATATGCGGATGGATAATTTACACATTGATCCTAGATCAAATCTCTCTCTTTCCTCTCCCGCTAGCACAAGTATTTACTTCTACCCGTTACACTACACTTCTAAAGAAACCTCATTTACATTGAGGGGAATAGGTGAGAAGAGAAATACAATGAGAAATGAGGTAATAGGCTGGACACGCAGGTCCAATTAATAAATTCCAAATTTATTACAATAATTTCTAAAATTGGCCACACCCATATAATATCCATCCGATATACATTATTCATGCATCGCAACCATGTATTCACACAAGCATATTATCAATCAATCTAATCAAATTAATTAATCTGATAATTAATGACCATCCAATGTTCAAACAACGATTTGATTTTGCGCGAGTCAAACTCATTTTGCGAATAAGTACGAATTCTTGAATTAAATTAGACTACAACATTAAATCCAATTTAATATGTATTTAATACTAATTCACTATTTAATTCCAAATTAAATATTACACTTTATTAACAAACCTTTACGACTTAAATTCCAAATTTAATCGTTACGGGTCTCAAAGCCCGATTAACATCCAATGTTAATTTAATTAAAGTCCAATGGGCTTTCAATTAATTTCTTAAGGCATGGGCTTTTGGTCAACATGGGTCAAACCGAAAGACTAAAGCCCATTTTAAAGGAATCACCCTTATATGCCTTTGAAACCAATTTAGGCCCATTAGGCCCAATTAAAGTTAAAGGTCCATTAGTTGCATTTGGACTTTACGGAAACGGTTTTGGGCCCAATTGGATCCAACCAATTTAGCCTAAACCTAACTTGGTACAACCAAGCCCAATAAAGCCCTATAACAACTTTCAAGCCCAATTTCAAAATTAGCCCAACATAATTAAATTACAAAATCCAATTTCACAATTTAATTATTCAAAAGTGTATTACAAAATTATTTACCCAATTCAATATTTCCAAAACACCAATTAGCCCAATTAATCATGTTCATTATTAACAAAACATGTCTAACACATTTTATCAAAAAAATCAAACCCATTTCATGCTCTTAAAGTCTCGGCTATAAGGGTAATTTGATGTTTGATTCGAATTCAATCCAATTAAATCCAATTCAACATTAAATCATCATTCTCGATTGATTCCAACTCATCCAATGAATCAAAAATCAAAATTCCAAGACATTTAGGGCTTAAATCAATTTGGCCAAGCCTAATTATTTGGGCAAAATTATTCCAAACAATCTTTAAAGAAATTGATCCAATCAATCTTCAATTAAACATGTATTAAGCATACTCAATCATCCAATTTCAATAAATCATGATCAAATAAATTTTCCCCAATTTTAACCCTAAAAAGTTTCATGCTCAAAATGGCTCTGATACCATTGTTGGGTTTCTATTAAGTCCCAAGGATCAAATCAAGCATTGAAACTCATGTGAATACACAAAGGAGAATGGCGGAATCATACTCACTTTGATCGGATTGGATGCTATGAAGAACAAAACTTTTTATGCCCTTTGAGTGAAGCTCTCGGCCAAGGTGTTCTTTGTTCTCCATCTTCATCTTTAAGCTCCAAGATTTATCAATGGTGATTACAAGCTCAAAGGTGGGTTTCCCTATCACCTTGTATGCCTTTTTGTGTGATAGCACTCTTGAAGATTTGCAACAAATCTTATATTCTTTGCTTATGGCTCTCGGCCAATAGAAGAATTTGAGAGAGATTTAGGCCTTTGGCCGAATGTGGAGAGAGGAGAGGAGGGAGAAGAAGTTGTGTTAGGTTATTTGGATTGTGTATCTAATATACTTTAAAAAAAATTCTAAAATTCATTTACCAAATTTTTGCTTTTCAAAAGTCAAAAAGCAAAAGGCATTAAAGCCTTGCCAACCACTCACATCACTATTCACATCACATCTATCACTATTCACATCATTCATGACAAGTTGTCAAGTCACTCAAAATGATTAGACATCACATCAATTGATTGACTAGTGATTTGACCCTAGATGCGATAAGCGATTTGACGCTTGATTTAACTTGCATGCCACACTCGAATTCGAATTGCGAATGCGCTCGCAAATAATCCCAGGCTCGGGTTTGTTAATTTCAAATTAACGAATTTTTCGTTGCGTCGTAATTAAATCCAATTTAATTAAATAATCATGTCAACCATAATTACTATTTACGTCGCTAACGAATTAATTCTCAATTAATTCGTTCGCCTGAATTAAAATATAATTTCAATTTCGCGTCGAAATCCAATTTCATTTAATATATCGAATATATTAATTTTCCGATTAATTCCAAATTAATCATTCTCTCTATTTAAATTATATTTTATCCTAGATAAAATATCTCCGTAATTAATCCTAGATTAATTTTCTCTCTCCTCAAATTAATCCCAGATTGATAAAGTGTGAGTCATACGTCATCGGTGAATCTTCGGGAAGCGACCCATGAGATCCCCGGATATGTTGGTAGTAAATTCGGTTATCGGACTATTCGAATACGTACGTACCTAGTACTACATTTAACCGATTTACACAATATGGTTGGCTTCTAGCAAAGCGCCATGCCTACCCAATTCTCCAGAAACATGCTTACAGGAATAAACGATCTATATCAGGCGTAGTATACGTAGTATCGTGTGTGTCGATCCAGTATCGGATGTCACGTCCTAGGCCTGGGGCTGGAATTGTGTCTGCCCCGTATGAAGCACATGTCGGATGACTGGTAACTAGTCTCTATAATCGGATATACATGACCTAGTCATAATATCCCAATAGCTGTAGCATTCAAGAGCACCAGTCCCGTATCCTACGTGACATCATCTCCACTATGACTGGAGTGATACTTCCGTCTTGACATCACACCGAATACACTACGATACTCAATATACCCAGCAGAGGCGTACACAGAACCAGTTAAAGCCCTGGACGACCAAAACCAAGTATATTGATTGTCGCAAGTATTAGCGGTGCAAGTCTCAAGTTAAGACCAAATACACATACCCTGATTTCGGACTTCCATAGACATATAATCATACTACCAATGGAATTCCGAAGGGGTCTATCCAGAGCGAAGCTGTTTTTTGTACAATCGGTAAAAGCACAACCTCCGATTACACTTGCATGAGTATCCTATACCCAAATATATGAGAACTATGGCGTTATGATCTCACATAACATGCACAAGTGTAATACTAGTCTTTTACGCATTTATCGATGTCCAATCTCGATAATACTCTGACTATGGATATTTAATGATTAATCCTTCGTGGACTGATACTGTCTCATATCATCTCAATCCAGGAACTAATCATATGGACCTCCTATCATTTATACATCTAGGTGATCTAATCACAAATGATAAGAGAGCAATCTCCTTTGTCATATAGTTAATTTGTACAACAACACTATGATTTGTACAAATAGTGACGCTATGGGTCATAACTGTCCAACATTTGTATCTCCTCATAAGTGCACTAAGTGACTATAGAGTTATTTATATCAATTCGATACTACTTGTTCGAGCTCTTGACTTAATAAATCTCTCTATTTGTACTACTCTGTCTCTCTCCCTATTACGGTGTTATTGTGAATCTTTTGACTCACGAGGGCTTCTTCAGTGTCATTTGACAGTGTTCCTTGAGGTATATAGTTCTGGTCATCAGTTAATTGTCTCGATTGATCTTTCAATCTCTGTAAGATTGTTGTTTGACTCTGAATCATTGCTTCCATTCTATCTATAATCTTTGGGGTTTCCTTATTCAACACAACAGCAAGCTTGTTCAGTTTGACCGACGACATAAATAGTTCCTCCACATATGATATTAATTTTTGAGAGAATTCTTAGGCTTGTGGTGGGTAAGAAGGGTAATATGATTCACTGAGATATGCGGGTCCTTCATTGTTATGTCATGTAGAAGTTTGATGATTTTTCCTCCCAGAGTTGTAGTTGAACATGCAATGATCACTCGAGTAGTTACCCTAAAAAATCTCACACCTTATCATCGTGCTCAGAAAGGCTTGAGCATATGTTGCGTCATTTCTCTCTGACATCCACTGCTAATTATTGGGTTGAACAATAGGCCTCAGAAAATCGGATTGTGTCCCATCAATATGGGTGTAGCATCACTTTTTATAATTCTTAATGCCTCTAGTACCCAATAATACTCCATTACCTCGTCCACTTGAAACAAAGGAAAAAAATGAAAAGAAAAATGAGGGGTGTCTAGTTATGCAAGTAAAGTTATCCTAATATTAATAAAGAAAAATAACTTAAGTCTGTGATAACGACGCCAAAAACTTGATCACGATATTATATATCTAGCACGCAAGCGCACGTATCGCTCAAGTAATACAGTGACTGTTAGTCGGAAGTCGAACCCACATGGACTTAATATTTATCTTATTAATTTAAGATTTAGTTACTTAACTTAAACTAAACTGTTGAAAAATAAATTTGATTTAATTGATGTAATTGAAAAGTAAATAACGAACAAATAATACTTTTTGAAGAAAACTTATAAGATAAAAGAAGCTGGGGAGTTGCAACTTCACCTAACATGCACGCAATGTGTCCATGCATTTTTCATTCAATTGGGTTTTTATTAATAATTATTAACCTAGACCACAAAATTATTCACAAACCTCTTTGGATGGTCAGGTGAAAATATTCAATTTAAACTAATTAATTATATGTCTATGTCAATTAATTTAAACAAAATTCATTATAACAAGTTCTAATATTGGCTACGTATGCCCTTTAGGTATATTTTTATCCTGCAGGGAAATCTATTCAACGAATAAATCACACACTATTATTCCCACGGCTAAATCAAATTTTCTCTGTCAAGCTCCTAAGGTTTTACCATGATTATTCTATTATTGGCCAAACAAATATAAAATAAACATTAAAATTGACATTTGACTGATGAAAGCTTAATCTCATCTCTAGATGTACCAACGAGGCGGAATGGAATTTTTACCGTCGGATAGACACATGAAGTGATCTATCCTCTCACTTTGACTTTATCTTGTATAACCACTTGCAGTCGATAACTTTCTTTGGCTCAATATCGGGATAGAAAGAGGCATAGTTTCATAGAGAATAATAAATAATTAATAACAAACTCAAAGAATAAAAATATGCAATTAAATTAAATAAATATACTTGAGATTCATTACAATCCTATAGTTAATGAATTAGCTACTCACAATAAACAATAAACACAAGCTAATCATTATAAAACAAAACAAGGACTCATAAAAGAAAAATTAAAGAGAAAAGGAAGAAAGAACTCTCGTTGTAGACTTCGTTTTCAAACTCCAGCACCAGTTAAAGCACTCGTCCTTGCCTTGCTCTAGGCGTTCTTCTATGCTTTAGGGCCTCCAAAATGTGTTATAAGAATTCATTCTAGGTTATGGGACCAACTTATGCTTATATAGGAGGTTCTGGGGTGTTTCCTTATTAAAAATCGGATCCAAAGCGAAACTGGGATGAATCTCCCTTGTCGCGACGCGCGGAACGCATCCCGACTTTTCTTCACCAAGTTTGGCGCGCTGCGACTCTCAAGTGGCAAAGTCGCGTCACGCTGAATTTCAAGACTTGTTGTTCATTTGTTGATCTAGCGCATCTTGACGCGATATGAGCGTCGGGACGCGTATTTTTAATCTGAAATTTTCCTGATTTGTTTCGTATCTTACTGTTTTTTTTATCTCTAGTTAATTCCATTGAGTCGTGATATTATTTTGACCTAAAAAAAAACACTCCCAAAACACATCAAAGCTCATAAAAATTCAATATCACCCACAAAATATTACGACGAAGGGCGGGAAATATAGGGATATTAACCGCTCATCATTAAACTTGTAACACATATGTTGTACGTTCATTAACTAACAACTAAACTAGAAGAAACCAAATAAAACCATAAAATTATAAGCACTAACTTGTATAAAGTGATGGTAACTTATAACAGCTGATAAATGAATGAAGAAATCAACCTTTATAACTACTTTTTTTATTCAATAAATGCTCTATTTTAATTTCAATATAATTTAATAAACAGCTATTATGCTAACTGAAGTAGAAATTCAAGAACGAAAACAAAAAAGAAAGAAAAGAAAATAAGAAAAAGAAAGAAACTAAGGGTTGTTTGAAAGTTACTGGGGATGAAGAAGAGAAGCAGCGTTGTGTAAATGACCTAATATTAGCTTTCTCCTCTCCTCCATGTCTTTGTAGCTTACGGCGCAGTGACTGGTTCAAGAATCAAGGAAGCAAAGGTAAAGGGTTTTGCAGCAACCGTTCATCGTACTATTTTATAAGAGTCCTAATTCTTGAGGAAAAAGACTGTGTTTTGTTCTTTTATGAATGGATCTCGTTTGAAATCAACTGGGAGAGAGAGTGTTTGGGAACTGAGAAAGTGCGAGAAAATGGGAGAAAGGGAGTTTCGTTACTGCAAAATTTGTAGGTTAATTTAGGCGTGAATGTTGTTGCTGGAAGTAGAGAGATTTTTATTATAGAGCGGTAGGAGTGGATTAGGGTTGGGGAATTCGAGTTTTTGATAATTTTAATATAAATAAAAGGTTGTTTTTGTAATTATATATAGGGTCATGCTAACTAGTGCCCTAAGGGCACTCATTAAGGATTCATTTTTGGTAAGTTTTTATATCTCTTTTATGAGGAATGTAAAAAATTATCAAAACATTAATTATTTTTTCATTTTTCCTATAAAAACTTTCCTAAAATGGATTCTTAACAAGTGCCCTAAGGGCACTCATTAGCATTTCTCTTATATATATATTATATATATATATATATAAATTGGTTCAATGGTTAGTTTTTCTTACATAAACGTTTGGGCTAAATAAGTCTTCAGTTCGAATCTACACGAGAGTATGTTTGGAAAATAGAAATATAAAATTTATTATAATTATTAGGTTAAAATGCAAAACTGACCCTCTAACTTTCACGTTTTTTCATTTCAATCATCTATCTTTCAGTTTTGTCAATTCAATTCTTTAACTTTCAATTTTTGCCAATTCAGTCCTCCGTTACAAATCCGTTACTGCTGCCGTTACTGCTGCCAAAACGACACCGTTTAAAGAAGGACTGAATCGATAAAAATTGAAAGTTAGAGGACTGAAATGAAAAAACGTGAAAGTTAGATGACTGAAATGAAAAACGTGAAAGTTAGAGGGTCAGTTTTGCATTTTTGCCTAATTTAATTTATGCCATATTAAATTAGTTTTCTTTTTCTTATTTTTTTTAAATAGTAAAAGAAAAAGAAAATAGGCTACAACTGATAAGAAAATTAATAAATATAATTTTAATGATAACAAGCAAAAATTATATTCAACAATTACATTTCAAAATATAATTTTAGAGATTACATTTCAAAGATAAGTGATGTATTTTTTAATTTTTAATATTTTATTTGAAAATGTAATTTATAAATATAATTTTGACAATGTAATTTATAAATATAATTTTAATGTAATTGAACAGTAATCTCTAATGCCTCACGGAAATGTTGAAGATAATACTTGTCCAGGATCGACCTTCATCAGATCATTATTTCTTGAATGAATACGAATTTTTTTTTTTTTAAAAAAAATGAATTGGTTGTTACTTAGCTTACTAATTACTTGTCTAAATTGTTGGAATCTGTTTTCTATTTATATTATTATTAGTAGTAATATAATATTAAATTAGTTTTCTTAACAGTTGTAGCCTATTTTCTTTTTCTTTTACTATTTAAAAAAATAAGAAAAAGAAAACTAATTTAATATGGCAAAAATTAAATTAGGCAAAAATACAAAACTGACTCTAACTTTCACGTTTTTTTCATTTCAGTCCTGTAACTTTCAGTTTTGTCAATTCAGTCCTCTAACTTTCAATTTTTGTCAATTCAGTCCTCTGTTAAACGTATCGTTTTGGCAGCAGTAACAGATTTGTAACGGAGGACTCAATTAACAAAAAATGAAAGTTAGAGGACTGAATTGACAAAAATGAAAGTTAGGACTGGAAAAAAAAACCGTGAAAGTTAGAGGGTCAGTTTTTCATTTTTGCCTAATTATTATTTGTCATGGATTAATGACAGAGAGTTAATGACAAACATATTTCATAAATTCATGATATAAGTGATTTTATGATACAAAAATGTCATAAAAATATGACACTTTCATGACACAAATTTTCTATCATAAAAAAGTGTCATTATTTCTGTTCTCTAGTTGTGTTACTATCACACCCCAAAATCAGGACTAAAGGTAATTTGGGAAATCCACATGGAGTGAAAATTCCATATTGTCACATTTAAAATTTGAATACTTTATTCTATATCCTACAATATCGGAATGACCATTAAAACGTTTTGATGATAAAATAAATAAAATTCATAATTAAACTAGCAAATGGTGCATCACACCATCATTAAAGTAATGTGGCATATTTATAACAAACTTAGAAGGGAAAGTTCATCAATCATCTACTAACCGAAAATGTGAAACATACTAAAAAATAAAGTGTTGATACCAAGCTCTACACAACTGCCCACGATATTCACAACAAAGTCACCTAGCTGAAACTACCTATTATGGAAGTATATGGTGAATATTTTAGAAAAATATTCATAGGAATCTGATTATCTACTTTGAAAACCTTTTCATCTTTTGAAATGTCCATCCATAGTTAGTCCAAATACATTTCAAATATACCTTTCAAACATCTGTATATAGTTATAGAAAACTAAAATATATAAAATAAATGACACTCACCGGTTTCATCAAATTCCATTGCGTATAAAATTATTTGAACGAAATTGAGAAATTTGTATAAACATATGTAAAACTGTAACAATATTCAAATATCATAAAAGTAATAGAAATTAAATTCACGCATATAATCACACATCACAATCCATAAATGTATGTTGTAGGATCGAATCAGGGTTTACCGTAATGCCTATGATGCTCGGTGACCACGACACTGTTGGGCTCACAGCCCGTAGAGAGTACGGAGTAGCCCGCGGGGGACTAAATCGGAGAATAAAGGAGTCGCCACCCAGTGTGAACTGGGAAAAGATTAAGGCCACACTCACCCATCGCAAGGGAATACCTCAAACCGTTGGGTTCGGGATGGTCCCTTACTTATGCCAGTATAATGGACATGTTCACACAATGGTATAACCAAGTCTTAATGCAATTCATGCAAAAAAGCGAATAAAGACATAATAACATACCAAATCAAAATAATAACTACAATAACATAGTTCAAAAAAGCATATTAAATTAAGAAGTACAAGATGCGGTAACGAAAACTATAATAAACAAAGATAAGCGGGAAAAGTGTCGATAAATAGATAGCAAGAAAAAATGATTAATCACGCCTATATGAATATTTCCCGAGTGGTATGTGGAGTTGTACCCTAAGTACAAACTGTGTTGGACAATTATGACCCATAGCATCACTTTTTGTACAGATCATAGTGTTGTTGTACAAATTAACTATGTGACAAAGGAAAAAATTAACTATGTGACAAAGGAAATTCATCTTTTATCATTTGTAATTGGATTACCAAGATATATAAATGATAAGTCCTTATGATTAGTTCCGGATTGAGATGATATGAGACAATATCAATCCATAAAGGTTTAATCATTAAACATCCATAGTCGTAGTATTATCAAGACTGGACATCGGTAATGCGGAATAGACTAGTATTGTACTTGTGCGCGTTGTGGGAGCATAACAGCATAGTTCTCATATATTTAAGTATTGGATACTTATGCAAGTGCGATAGGAGGTTGTGTTTTACCGATGGTACCGAAAACAGCTTCGCTTTGGATAGACCCCGCGGAATCCCATTGGTAGTATGTCTGTGTGTCTATGGGAGTCCGCTTCAGGGTAGGTGTATTTGGTCTTAACCTGAGACTTGCACCGCTAATACTTGCGACAATCAATATACTTTGGTTTTAGTCGTCTGGGGCTTTAACCGGTTCTGTGTATGCATCTTCTGGGTTTATTGAGAATCGTAGTGTATTGGGTGTGATGTCAAGATGGAAGTATCACTTCAGACATATGGAGATGATGATCACGTAGGATACAGAACTGGTGCTCTTTTATGCTGCAGCTATCGGGATAATATGAAAAGGTCATAGTTATCCGATTATATAGAGTAGTTATCAGATATCCGACATGTGTTTCGTACGGGGCAGACACAATCCCAGCCTCAGGCCTAGCACGTGACATCAGATACTGTATCGAAATACGCAATACTATATATAGTACGCCTGATATAGATTATATATTCCTTTAAGAATATTTCTGGAGAATTGGGTAGGCACGGTGCTTTGCTAGAAGCCAACCATGTCTTGTAAATCGGTAAAAATATAGTACTAGGTACGTACGTGTTCGGATAGTCCGATGACCGGATTTACTGCCAACATATCCGGGGATCTCATGGGTCGCTTTCCGAAGATTCACCGATGACGTATGACTCACACTTTATTAATCTGAGATTAATTACGGAGATATTTTATCTTGGATAAAATACTATTTAAAGAGAGAGAACGATTAATTTAGAATTAATCGATAAAATTAATATATTCGATATATTAAACGAAATTTGATTTCGACACGGAATTAAAATTAGATTTTAATTCAGGCGAACGAGTTAATTTAGAATTAATTCATTAGCGACGTGAATAGTAATTTTGCTAGGCACAATTATTTAATTAAATTTGATTTAATTACGACGCGATGGAAAATTCATTAATTCGGAATTAGTGAACCCAAGCCCGGGAGTGTTTGCGGGTCCACTCGTATTTCGAATCGAGTGGGGCCCATAAGTCACATCACGCATCATATCATTTGTCAATCAAGTGATAAATGTCTTGTCACTTTGAGTAATGTTATGTCACGTCACGTTTGAGTGATGAATTGATGGTTTAGTGTAAATCACTCAAGTGTGAGTTGAAAGACATTTACCATTATTTTAATATTTGGTATTTGACTTTGAAACTTTGTGTATTAGATATACAACACACAACACAACCTTCTCTCTTCCTCTCCCTACACCATTCGGCCAAGAGGCCTTCTTCTCCTTCTCTCCCAATTCGGCCAAGGGCCATTTTCTTTCTCAAATTCTTGGCTTGGCCGAGATTATGAAGGAACATAGGGAAAATTTGTGGCAAGTTTTTCCAATGTTCTACCACACTTTAGAGGGCATACAAAGGTGATAGGGAAACCTACCCTTGAGCATGGAATCCATTCCAAAGCTTGGAGGTTGAAGATCATTTCCATGGAGGTTGAAGAACACAAATGGAGCACAAAGTTGGACATGGCCAAAAGCTTCCAAGGAGGAGCAAAAAGTTTTATTGTTCGACGCATCTCACATCTGATCTTTGTAAATATGATTCCGCCATACTTCTTTATTGTATTCACATTGATTTCATTGCTTGAATGATCTTGGGACTATAGTAGAAACCCAACAATGGAATCTTGAGCCTTGTTTAAGCATGAAATTGGATTTAGGGTAAAATTGGGTAAAATTGATTTGAGCATGTTTGAATGAAATTGATTGTTTGAGTATGCTTGAATGATGATAACATAGTGTTATACAAGATCAATTTGGTGAAAATTGAGTTGGATCAAATTTTCCCCAATAACTTAGCTTGGCAAAAAGTTGTGATGCCCTAAATGTCATGGTGATTTTTGATTTTGATCATTGGATGAGTTTAAATCATTTGGGAATTTTTGATTTAGGATTTAATTGGATTGAATTCGGAATCAGACATAAAACCCTACAATTGCCGTGAGTGATAAAGCATGAAAATGATTTATATTTGATTCAAATGTGTTGGACATGTGTTGATGATAATTAGCATCATTAATTGAGTAAATTGGTATTATGGAAATGTTAATTTGGTTAATTAATTATGGCTATACACTTAGATTAATTTAATTGTGAAATTTGGAATTTTGGAATTTAATTAATTAGGCCAAATTTGGAATTGGGCTTGTAAAGTTGTATTTGAGCTTAATGGCTTTGGTTGGGCCAAGTTTGGTTTAGGCTAATTGGTTGGATCCAATTGGGCCCAAAACCATATCCATAAAGTCCAAATATAACTAATGGACCATTAAGTTTAATTGGGCCTAATGGGCTTAAATTGGTTTCTTGGCAAATAAGGGAGATTCCTTAATTGGGCCTTGGTATTTGGGTTTGACCCATATTGACCAAAGTCCATACCTTATGAAATCAATTGAAAGCCAATTGGACTTTAATTAAATTAGACATTGGATGTTATCGGGCTTTGAGACCCGTTAAGACTAGATTTAGAATCTAAGTCACAAAGGCTAATTAATAAAGTGTACTTATTTAATTTGGAATTAAATATGAATTAGTATTGAATACGAATTAAATTGGATTTAATGTTGTAGTTTGATATAATTCAAGAATTCGTACTTTGAGTACTTATTCTTAAAACGAGCGGACTCGAGCAAATCAAATCGTTGTTTGAACATTGGATGGTCATTAATTTCAGATTAATTAATTGGATTAGATTGATTGATCACATGCTTTGTGTGAATACATGGATGCGATGTATGAATAATGTATATCAGATGGATATTAAATGAGTGAGGGCAATTTTGGAAATTATTGTAATAAATTTAGAATTTATTAAATTGGACCTGCGTGTCCAGCCTATTACCTCTTGACTCTTTGTATTTCTCTTCTCACTTATTCCTCTCAATGTAAATGAGGTTTCTTTAGAAGTGTTATGTAATCGGGTAGAAGTAATACTTGTGTTAGCGGGAGAGAGGAAATGGAGAGATTTGTTATAAGAACAAAATGTGTTAAGTATCCATTCGCATATCATTATTAAATTTATTTACGCGCTTTATTATGCATTTAGAATGCATGTTTAAGGGTGTATGATGATGAGACCTTAACAAAGATAATTAATTGGTTTCCAATTACGTGAAAAACCCTCGAAACAAATTAAGAATTTTTCCTTCCATTGAATGATTCATTCTCAAGATCCAAGATTGGCATTGGTTTGTTGGCCAAAGTCAAGACCTTTGTCAATCGCGAATGTGTTTGAATCATGGAGGCTTTGTTCCATATCGGTGTCTTGTCCAAGTTGTGATTTGTTGACCAAAGTCAAGATCACTTGTTGTCCATCGACATCGATTACAAAGCTTTCCATGGTCAATGGGTTCCGCTTAACTGGGATCATTAAGTTTGTTGTGCCAAAGCCAAGGCTTAATTGATTCAGAGGAAAAAGGTTAGGCAATATATTGGATATATTGGCATATATAGGATATGTGTTTCGGACTTGGATGTCCATCTACTGGATCTAGGAATTGGATGGGATCCAATTGATCTTAGAGATCTACCTAGTTAAGTATCATTCAATTTGTTAGCCAAAGTCAAGATTGTGTGTTATTTAACGGGATCCTAGCCCACTAGGAAACAAGATTTCCCGAGTACTCAACAAAGGGTTAGAAGCTCGCCGAAAAATAGTGGGAGGCAAGTATTAAATTTACAATATTCATTTAGTTACTTGCCAATATGCGCTCATTTCAAATTTTTCGTCAATTAATAAACAGTTTAGTTGGACTAATATTTAATCGTTGTTTTAATTAAACAGTTGGACTGTATTCAAACTATTTCAATTTATAGTTGATTTTATAATTGGATTATAGTACACAAATCGTTGATTGGATAGTTGGACTATATCAATCAAGATAAACTGAAAGATTAATGGTTAGAACATAATCCTGGGTGAAAATGTATTTAAATGATTTAATTTTCAGATTGGGAATAATACCTCAGGATAGTCTTGAGAACCGAGAAGTTATTTTATTTGATAAAATGACATCTCGGGCCTAAGCCCGGAGTTGAGTAAATAGTACAGCATGATCTTTGGAAGATTCATGTGATGATAATTTAGTGCTTAATCTGTTATCCTTGCCATAATGACTCCTTAATTTCATCGTCATAACTAAGGATTAGATCTTTAAACCATGACGTTGGAATTGAAGGATCTTCATAGGTCTATACTTAGATCTTAGAAGCATTAATTGCAATAGAAAACTCTTGGAGAGTTAATGGCTATGCTCAAGGAGGCAAAGCCAGAATTTGCAATAGAGGCAAGAAGTGCAAGGCGCATCTTACTTCGACATCCCAGAAGGCCTAGGCTTCACCGAAGGCTTCTAAGGTATGAAAAATGGCAAAGGCAAAATCATTTCAGTCTTCTAGGAAGATAAAGGACATATCACAAGATGTATACCTAAACTGTGGCAAACGGGGTCATTGAAGCGTGACTACCGTATAGATAAGGAAAATATGAAGGAAGTGAAGATGGGCAAGGCTCCGGCTTCAACCTTGTTTGTCATAAACATGTTCACTACTGGTATTAAAATTGGATTTTAGATACTAAATGTGGTACATATATATGTACTGATGTGCAAAATCTGATGATTAGCAGGATATTGACTTCAGATGAGATTTATCTGCGAATCAAAAATGGGACGAGAGTCGCTGTTTTAACCGTAGAAGCTTAAGTTTAGGAACTACCTTTCAGGTGTGTACTTAAATTAGGAAACTGTTATAATGTAACTAGTTTGACTAGAAACACTATCTCTATATCAGGGTTTAACCCGTTGCGGGTATAACTTTATATTTTAAAACACTAAAGTGTTTTATTTTATAAAGATGATATTGAGATAAACACATTAGATATGAATAATAGTATTTATATTTTGAATATAAATAAATCTCAAACGTATGACATGACAAACAAATAGCTCAAACTGATTTGATCAGTTAAGACTTATTTGTGGCATTGTTATCTAGGACACATTAAACAAGACTCGTATATCCATACTTTTGAAGAGTGGATACTATGACGGATTTGATTCTTATTTAAATGATGTCTACGAATCTAGTTTATATTTTGGGCAAAGTGCC
>SKCR01007965.1:0-24303 GCA_019454045.1 Zanthoxylum bungeanum | reverse complement strand
CTTCCAAGATCCAAACATGATTTTGAGTGTGAATTAATCAAGTAAAAGTGGCGGAATCACTTACATTGATTTTGGCAGAAATTTCAAAAATTCTTTTCTTTGGATGAATCTCTAAGCTTTTTGTATGTTATTTGGTCCTTGGGTGAGTTTCCCTATCACCTCAAATGACTCTCCAAGTGCTAGCTTTGTGAAATTTTTGAAGCAAAATTTTCACCATGGAAGAGAAGCAATTCGGCAATGAGGGAGAAGAAGAGAGATGAGTGAATAGTTTCTGAAACTTTTTGGTTGTTGTGTGTTTAAAGGCTTCAATTAATTTTGCCAACTACTTCCATCAATATAAGACATTTGATGTAAGTCATGGGTCCCACCACATTTAAATTCAAAATTTAAGTTGGCTTCTCCAACACACAACTAAACTTGGGCCCGAGTTCGTTTAATCCGATTAAACGAATTTTCCATCGTGACATAATTAAATCCAATTTAATTAAATAATTATACCTCGCAAAATTATTACGATAGTCGCTTTCGAATTAATTCTAAATTAATCCGTTCGCCCGAATTAAAATCCAATTTTAATTTCGTATTGAAATCCAATTTCAATTAATATATCCGATATATTTATTTATCGATTAATTCTAAATTAATCGCGTTCTCTCTTCTATATGAATTTAATCCCAAATTAATTCTTGCCGCAATTAATCCCAGATTATTTTCTCTCTCATAATTAATCCCAGATTAATTCTATATGAGTCAAATGTCATTGGTGAATCTTTGGGAAGCGATCCAAGAGATTCCTGGATATGTTGGCAGTAAATACGGTTGTCGGACTATCCGAACACGTGTGTACCCCTACCACGTTCTCACAGATTTACAAGACAAGGTTGGCTTCTAGCAAAGCACCGTGCCTACCCAATTCTCCAGAAATATTCACCGAGGAATATAATCTGTATCAGGCGTATTAATACTATGTAATGCGTAATACGATCCAGTATCAGATGTCACATTCTAGGCCTGGGGCTGGCTCTGTGTCTGCCCAGTACGAAGCGTATATCGGATCCCGAGTAACTAGTTTCCATAATCGAAAAGTCATGACCTAGTCATACTTTCCTGATAGCTGCAGCTTTTAAGTGTACTAGTTCTGTATCATGAGTGACCATCATCTCCATATGACTGAAGTGATACTCCATCTTGACATCACATCCAATACACTACGATTCTCAGTAAACCCAATACAGGTGTACACAGAACCTGTTAAAGTTCCGGATGACCAATACCAAAGTAAACTGATTGTCGCAAGTAATAGCGACGTAAATCTCAGGTTAAAGATCACATACACCTACCCTGATTCGGATTCCCATAGACACATAGTCATACTACCAATGAGATTCTGAGTAGGTCTATTCAGAGCGGACTATTCCCGGTCCAACAGCTAACGAAACCTCTTATTATACTTGCATAAGTATCTAATACCTAAATATATGAGAACTATGCCGTTAAGCCTCTATAATGTGCACAAGTGTAATATTAGTTAATTCCGTATTATCAATGTCCAGTCTCGATAATACTTCGACTATGGATATTTCATGATTAAATCGTTTGTGGATTAATACTGTCTCATTTCTTATTAATCCGATTTAACCATATGGACTTTTATCATTATATATCCAAGTAATCTAATTACAATAATGATAAAATAGCAATTTCCTTTTGTCACATAGTTAATTTGTACAAAAGCACAATATTCTTTGCAAATAGTGATGCTATGGGTCATAATTGTCCAAAAATATATAGATATAGATATAGATATCATATCTCATGCATGTCATAGTCGAAAATATATCAAGCGCTCAACGTCCAACTCACGCGCAAAAACTGAACGAGGAACGAAGCAAGCCTTTGCCGATAAAGTAGTGGGTCGATCGCCTCAATGAAAACATGACGAGGAGTCGTAAGAACATAAAAGAATGCAACAAGCACCAGGACGGAAACATATCGTCAATCTAGCGTCTCGGCGGAAACATATTGATAAACCAGAAATCATGAAAATATTTAGCAAGCGCTTAGACGGAAACTTGTAATCAACATGAATATTCTCGAACAAATAAAGCTCAATCAAATCGAAACTTTAAAACTTAATATTTTTAAAGACATAGGCAAAGAAAACATAAAACAAGACATCTACTCACAATGATGACTGTAGAGAATTATTGAGAGGCGAATGGCCGCTTGGGTTGATGATCTACGATAAAATAAGAATGAGTGAGATTATTTTCTAATAAAATATCCAAGGTATAGAAAAGTTATAACAAAATTCGATTTATCAGAAAGTCATCTTTTACCCCAATTATTTTCTAGAGTTCATGTAGCCCACGTAGCCTATACAAGTTTTAAGGATTATCCCAAACAACTTATAACTAGAACCATTCTCACACTTCTACTAAGGTAAGTTACCTATTTCCCTCTTGCAAACGTCCCCCATATTGCTTGATCTTAGGTCTTAAAACCTAATGCATTGTCCTCCATTTACCACATATCATCCTCCATGATCTATTTAAAATCACCAACCGAAATCTTCAATCCATCCATTCCTCCACTTTTTTTGACATTCATTGTCAAAATAATATGTTATCATAAATCCTTAGTGTAGTCGAATATATCACCATTTACCAAGACCAAAATTCTCTACATCTAATTTACATCACTTCTTCTACACATACAAGAGCAATTTCTCTTAACATTAAATGAAATACCAATTCTTACTTACCCTTCCAAATACATCATTCCAAGTAAACCCCTTATAATACATTATTAAAATAAGACTTTATCCATAAAGCCAAGTATATCAACTATTTAATACGAAGAAAAGAATGGATAAAGAAGAGTATGTTACCCCTTTAAGTTAGTAATTTCAATGATTCCCCTCATTCTTAGATCTTAGCCACATAGGAGTTCCTAGGGCTTAGCTTGAACTACCTTACTCTTTGAAAATGGAAGGACTTACTATGCTAAGAGGTGAGGGAAATGAAGATGGGGGTGAAGGAAATGAAAATGAGAAGGGATTGAAAATCTGGTGATAAGGAGAGAGGTTGAGAACATATCTTCAATGGTGTGAGAGGAAGTGGAGAAGAGAAATGATGTGCATAATGAACTATTTTTTGTGAGAGAAAGAGAAGTTATAGTGTCTCTTATATAGGTGTCTATAAAAATATCTAGATATTTTGACTTTTAAATACAAAAATGGTCTTCTAAATTAATCCAGAAAATTCTGATTTTCGTGTGGACGTTCGAACGCCAGACGAACGCACTTAGATATGCCTTATTGCATTTGAATAAACAACGAACAGGGCACGGACAAATAGTCTCTGGAGGCTTTCGTTTGAACGCTAACTAGAACACTCCACAAACATGAATAAAACTTCATTTAAACTTTAAATCAGACCTACCACTAACACACTCATACCATGTTCGAACGCAAATCTACTAGTTGACTTCATTCAAATGAGACATCAAACGTTCCATGAATGCAACTGTAACATCCCCAATCCGGGAGATGCTACCGACAGAGAATATGCCGTACTATCCCCCTAAGCCTCTGACTATCTGTTTGTAATCATCTTAACTAAACTAATCTCAAATGACTTTCTCATGTATAGAGACCATTATCCCGATTCAACAATATGAAATGCATCTCAAATGCTCATATAGTGTACTCATTAGTACCACACATCACAACTTGAAAATGAACACATTAGCACATTTCAATAACTTATTCAATACAATACATGACATACAACTTTTACTTTGACACTGACGATACTGAAACTCTAAACACACTCTGGACTCAAACCCTCTAGTGACTGCCATTAGTATCCATCCTCCCGAGCTCGTCCTCCATGATCCTGTAAAATAAAACACTGGGAGTGGGGGTTAGACCATTGTACGATCTAAGTGAGTGGACGAAAACTGAAATACTATTATGAAAATATTTGGTTCTAAAATCAAAATTCAAGAAATAACTTTATATGAAAAATATTTTCCTGTCTGAAAACTCTGGACTTCTTTCTGAAAATCTCGTCTGAAAACTCTCTGTAAAACTTATCTTTCCTGAAAGTTTCTTATAAAACTGATGTTTCTGAAAAAATTTTCTTTCTAGAAATTTTTCTGAAATCTGTATCTGAAAACCATTTCTGAAAACTGTATCTGAAAATTATTTCTGAAAACTGTATCTGAACACTATTTCTGAAAACTGCTATCTGTCTCTGAAAACCTGACGTATAGATGCGTTACGTATTGCCGTCCCCCCATACGTCTAGCTAGATCCAGAAGTACAAATCCATGACATTGGGGATTTACGTATCGCCGTCCCCCAAAGCATGTCGCTCATGTCCCCGAAACTAGTGGTATTGGGACGTTACATATCGCCGTCCCCCAAGCCACTGAACAAGAACTGGGGGTGCGGATCTATGCTACCCTCCAAGCTCTGAAACTAGGATCTAGGGGCATCTGTCATCCCTAGTCCTGAACTAGGATCTGGGGGCGTTACGTATCACCGTCCCCACAGTCCTCTACATGTGCACATGTCATCCGTCAATTCCAAGTCTGTCACAAGTTACATACTGATGTGTGTTTTTCGCCCATGCCTCGAAAACATAAAAACCAAACTTTGAAAATATCTCATTCTAAAACATTTCTTGGACATGGTTAATTATCATAAAATGAAAAATATATTTGGCTAACGCCGTAAACTCAGAAAATGTAAGTCTGATATATATATATATATATATAATAATAATAATAATATAATAATAATAATAATAATAATAATAAATAATAATAATAATAATAATCATAAAGTAAAATCAACTTAATAAAATATGTCCACTCACAGATTTTAGAATCTGGCCGCGTTACTCACTTGCTGAAGAAAGCCTCGGTTCCTGCGATGATCTTATCTTGCTTGATTCTTCTTTAATTCTCCAAGCTTGTAAGTTGTTAAGCCTTTTTCTTTGTTTTTCTTTCTTCTTCTTCTCCTCCTCCTCCTATTTGCCTCACGTTTCTTTTCTTCTTCTATTTCCCTTGAATGAGTGAATAGTACTTCTATTTATAATAGGGCTAAAATGATTAATTTGAAGTGTTTTAGTTTGAAGGAAAACCAGAATTTTGAAGAAAATTATAGACTCTTCTAATTAGGTACGAAATCACTATTCATCTGAAATTTTGACTTACGTTTTTGGTCTGTTTCTGGTCCGAAATTGGAAAAATGTTCAACGCAGAAGTTGTAGCTCTTGGTCTTAGTTTTTTTGAAGATATAAAATTCATAAAAATTGGAGTTCATATGAGAAAGTTATGGCCCAAATACCATGGGAAGTTCGGAGTGGAACATAATACAGTTTCGTATCGGAATTTCGAGGAATTCACCGATTATCCCCAAAGTCATTCCATGAATGTATATGTACTCAAACATAATTTATATTATATAATACTCGTCCCAAGATGTAACAGTAGCCGAAATTTTCGGTCGTTACAGCAACACAGAACCTCACTTGAACACATATCCTAACGCAACCCTCCACTCAAATTCCTGAAATCCTAAGGGTCATCATATTATCCCCCCAAAAGAATTTATCCTCAAATTCAAAATCTTATGTGAAAGGAAAGAGAATGATACGTTTACTAACCAGACTTGAACAAATGCGAATATTGTTGACGTATAGTATCCTCAGGCTTCCACGTAGCTTCATGATCATTATGATTTTTCCAAATAACTTTCACCGAAGGTATATCATTTGAACGGAACTTCCTAACATCTCTATCAACAATGATAACAAGATATTATTGATATGACAAATATGGTCCCAAGTCCAATCGTTGCTACTCTAATACATGAGATTCGTCAGGAACATACTTTCTAAGTATAGACACATGGAACGCCGGGTGTACTTTATCCATACTAGGTGGTAACGTAAGTTTATAAGCTCTTCCGCCAATCTTTTTTAGGATTTTGAACTGTCCGATATATCGTTGGATTAACTTCCATTTCTTACTTAATCTCAAAACTTCTTTAAATGGTGAGACCTTCAAGATCACATAATCACCCTTATGGAACTCAAGAGCTCTACGTATGTAATCAGCAAAAAAATTATATCTACTCTGTGCACTCTTCAACTTTTCATGTATCATATTGACTTTCTCCACCAAATGTTGAACTAAATCTGGACCTAGAAGTTTGTTTTCCCCAGCTTCGAACTATCCCATGAGGGACATGCATTTGTACCTATACAAGGCCTTGAAAGGCGCCATCTGGATACTAGCGTGATAACCGTTGTTATTGTTGGAGTTGATGTTTGGAGCGTCAATCTGAATAATATATTGTACATTATATTTTATTATTTATTAATAAAATAACTACATTTTTATTTCAACCTTATTAATGATAATGCCATTATGCATATTAGATTGATATATATAAATAGCCGAGAATGACATAAACCTTAGAATAGTCATGTAATAATACCGAACAATGGGTGGTCCGACACTGAGATAATATTACTATTATAAACTATTAAAGTAAAATATTCATAATCGTTGGTTTTGGAATGCGTTTGAATTCCTATAACCTAGAAGACTAGCACATGTCGTATATTAGAATTGTAATTCCAATGGTTTAACCCAATGTACCATGAGCAAGAGAAACTCGTATAGACATATGGGTATTTGTTGGAGTGAATACTGAATCACTCACATGTGATTCCTAATAGTTGGAAGTACACACTATCGTCAAAGAATATATATATATATTATTTGCCGCATTATCTGTGATATTATTCAAAGATTAATCGGATAATAGAATATATTTTCTTGTTATAATAGTGTTCTTATTTAATAGATTTGTTCATTTAATTTTATAATTTAATAGTATTTTTTAATTGTAATGGGATATATAATATATTTCTTATTATAATACATTTCCTATAAAATTATAATATGTAATTCTATTGTAATAGTTTTTTTATTTAATATAAAATTAATTGTAAATATATTTTAATTTTATAATTTAATAATAAAAAATTAATTATATAGGTTAATTGTAGAGATTAAGTGCCACATATGTTTTTTTAATTTTAATGAGAGATTGTAATATGTTTTCTTCTTATAATAGGTTTTTTAATTTTAATTTTAATAATAATATATTAAAATATTAATTAATTAAATTAATAGATTCCTGACTTTAATCGTAGATTATTTTTTTTTTATAGGATACTCTAATACGTTTTCTTGTAATAAGTTTCTTATGTTATTAATTTATTATTTTAATTTTATAATTTAATAATAAAAGATAAATGGTATATATTATGTTAACTGTGTATAATTTAATAGTTTCTTTTATAGGATACTCTAATACGTTTTCTTGTAATAGGTTTCTTATGTTAATAATTTATTATTTTAATTTTATAATTTAATAATAAAAATAATAATTGTAGATATATTTTAATTTTATAATTTAATAATAAAATATTAATTGTAGAGATTAGGATAATTGTAGATAATTTAATAGTGTTTTTTATTTTTATTTTTATAGGATACTCTAATATATATTATTATTATATTAGAATTCTTATAAAATTATAATATTTATTGTTATTGTAATATGATTTTTATTTAATAGATTAATTATTTTAATTTTATAATTTTAATATGAAGCTATCGGGTGACTAATGAAGAGTTCTAAAAATGTTTAAATATATAATAATAATAATAATAATATAATAATAATAATAATAATAATAATAATAATAATAATAATAATAATAATAATTAATGAATTGATAAATAATGAATTAATAAAAATTTTTAAATAAAATAATTTTTGTAATTGATTAACAATTCATTGAGATTAGTAAATAAAATATATCCATTAATAGAAATAATTTAATAGGATTTGAACTAACTTATTCTAACCCTTTCTAATTTCAATCAATTTCAGCCCTATTGCTATGGAGACAAGTAGAAGAGTCTCTATCCTATCTACTAGTGACTAGTCTAGTGTTTAGTGTAGCTCCAAATTGAAATTTAGCTCACTCGAGTTGAAATCAGATACCGAAAAACTTATCGATTCGATTGAACCAAATTCTACAGGCAAATCAAATATCAGGTGCCCTCTATTGAACTCATTTTCCTCACTTGGGTTTTTAACTGTGTACTTGCAAATGGTCTCACTTCTTTATCAGTTATCATAAATTTAAATTTAATCACGCTTAGCTTAGCTTAGCTTAGCTTAGCTCGCTGTTAATGCGTTTTCTAATTTTTGTTTAACAAGATCTAGTTTTCATTAAGATTTTAAACAGCATCGACGTTTTTATGTTGTTTGTGATAGTAGATGATAATTTAAGAAACCGATAAGTTTAATGTTGAATCATCCAGCGGAAGATTTTGGTATTTAATTCATACTTTTGTCTCCAGATGAGTGTGTATTGTGGAACCATAGAGAAATAAATCGTGAATTTTGATATATATATATATATATATATATATTCTGTATGTTCTGTACTAGGCCTCCAATTTTAGAATGCATTTGGCATCTCTTTAATGTGTATAGTTGTTATATGATCCAAGAGTTTGTTTTTGGGTGTAATTGGTTTGATGTCGGCTTTTTTGTACTTGATCTTGGGATGTTTTTGAGCTGTGAACACTTGGATCCGTTTTGTGACTTCTTGTTTAATTTCTCGATTGTGTTAATGTGTTTTTTTTTTTATTAGTAGTAGTTGACTGCCGTATGGGAGGTAGCTGTGACAAATGTGTGGCTCGCAATTTGACATTCTAGTTTGCGATTTTGAAGTTGTTGTAGGACTTGGGAACTGCCACTTGGCCATTAATGATTGCTTTGATGATTTCCATATTGGGAGATATATCTCCAACTTTAATTTTGTTGGGGGATATTACCTTGTTTGGATTTTGCGTCTTCCCTTCTCCTTTCCACTTTCTCATCTCTGTATCCGGCGTTCTCTGGGAATCCTGGCATTTTTATCAGCTTTGCTTATCATGTGTCATATCTCTTTTATGTACTGTACTTTTGGGGTTCTGTAATGAATCTGTAGGTTGAGAAGTATTAGGAAGTGGTAGGGTATCTATGCACTTAGATTTTCAATTGCTAAAATATGAACAGATTAAATCATGAAATATCTAGTGTTTGTGAAAGTTTACATATTGATCTTTGTTTTGGGATTGACCATTGAAACAGTTGATTATGGCTTAGTTTTTTCTAGGGTGGAGAACATATTATCACAACACAAAGGTGGAACGTGGACTATGGCAGACTTGGAAAATCTGCTTCTGGAGGCAGCTGGAAGAACCAATTCTGCCGGAAGAAATTGGCTATCTGTACCTGCCTCTGAAAGGCAACGTGAGGGTTCATACTCTGGAAGTGACTCCAAAAATGATGATTCTGACGATGATCGTGAGTATGGTAACAGGAAACCCTCTGGATCTCAAGTTCCTCTGAAGAAGAGGCTGGATCCCATTGAAAGAGATGATGATCAGGGTAGCCAAGAAGAAGGCGATTATGATGGTGGTGCTTCGGAACGTGAAGGTGACAGCAGCAATGAGTCTGATGATGAGAACCATGTGCTGATGACTGAACTTGAAAGAGAGATGATGATATTTGAACAAGACGATAAGAAAGTTGATAAGAACTTAAGGGACAAGTTTAGATCAAGGCGGGAAGAGAGGTCCACCCGATCTAGAAAAGAGACTCCACCTCTTCCGTCATCTCGTAGCGTACGTCTTTCAGCTAGGTCTGCTGACAGGGCAGCTGCCAAGGATGATGCATTGAATGAGCTAAGAGCAAAACGGTTGAAACAGCAGGACCCAGAGGCTCACCGCAGGTTGAGGGATGCACATAGAGGCAGTTCTGGTAGCAGGCTTCTTTCGCCGGTCAAGCGAAAAGCATTTACTCCTGCATGTCTGAGTAGCTCCAGTCAGAGTGAGAGTGATAGTAGGTCTCACAGTGATGATGAAGGATCAACTGGGGATGGTGGGTTGGCTGACAGTGGTGATGACAGGGCACCTGGTTCAGGCAGACCAACATATGATGACATAAAGGAAATTACCATTAGGAGGTCAAAACTTGGGAAATGGTTCATGGAGCCGTTCTTTGAGTCGGTTGCTTTGTGAGGGTTGGTATTGGGAGGTCAAAGAATGGCCCCATCTACAGGCTTTGCATGGTCCGAAATGTTGATGCCGCAGAGCCAGACCAGTTGTACAAACTAGAGAACAAGACAACATACAAGTATCTGAATGTCACTTGGGGCAATGAAAGTTCCGCTGCCAGGTGGCAGATGGCTATGGTTTCAGACTCCCCACTGCTCGAGGAGGAGTATAAGCAGTGGGTTAGAGAGGTGGAGCGAAATGGTGGCCGGATGCCAAGCAAACAGGATGTGTTGGAGAAAAAGGAGGCGATACAAAAAGTCAACACGTTTGTCTATTCAGCAGCCACTGTAAAGCAGATGTTGCAAGAAAAAAAATCAGCGTCATCAAGGCCATTAAATGTCGCTGCTGAGAAGGACCGGCTGAGGAGGGAATTGGAAGTTGCACAAAGTAGGCATGATGAAGCAGAGGTAGAGAGGATCAAGACAAGACTTCAGGAACTTGAGGCATCCCGGCAATCGAAGGTAAAAGACGCTAAAGCTATTAGGCTTGCTGAGATGAACAGAAAGAACAGAGTTGAGAACTTCAAAAATGCATCAGGATTAAAACCAGTAAATACAAGCTTGAAAGCAGGGGAGGCTGGGTATGATCCATTTTCAAGGAGGTGGACTAGATCAAGGAATTACTATATCTCTAAACCTGGTGAAGAGGCGACTGCTGAGGCAAACAATGATAAGAATGATGCACCAGCAGGTGCAAATGGGGCTGAGGGTGTAACTGGAGAGGTTGGAGTGGCGGCCACAGCAGCGGCCTTGGAAGCTGCAGCTGGCGCAGGGAAGTTGGTTGACACAAATGCTCCTGTTGATCAAGGAACAGAGTCAAACATGCTGCACGAATTTGAGCTTGATATCTCCTTGAACACACTTAAGAAGTTTGGTGGACCTCAGGGAGTGCTGGGAGGATTCATGGCAAGGAAGCAGAAGATAGAAGCAACCGTTGGATGCCGAGTCCTGGAGAATGATGGGAGGAGACAAGCTTTGACCTTGACGGTCGGTGATTACAAGAGAAGAAGAGGGCTTCTGTGAATTTTGTTGTGGCATCAACCCCTATCTGACCCTTTGAAGTGAGCAGTACGGTTTTTATTTTGAAAACTTATAAACTGACAGGAAGTAGTGTGGTGGTATCTTTTTTCTGTTTGTTGATATTAGTTTTTTGTCTTTCTATATCATCATTTGTTATGTTGTTGTGACTCATGACTTTTAATTGAAACAGCTTCAATGGTGATGAGAGAACTTTGCCTTGAGTTCCATCTATGAAAAATTGTTGCGTTAGCTTTGAAGGATTTTATAGAAACATGAAAAAAACTTGAGGATATATTTTTGGCCACTGTGAAAGTTTATGGTAACAAAGAATGACAAATTAAAAATAAATAAAAGTAGCAATACCTAGTAATTATAATAATATTTCCGTCTAAGGGAGGTCAAACTGGTAACATAAAAAATGTATAATGTATCTATAAATTTCCCTTCTTATATAAATGACTCCGATGGGATGATGATTAATGACAACGGGATGAGAGATATTTCCACAACATTACATAAGATATTCAAATGCGTGTGTGTGTTTGAAAATTTCCCACAAGAGCCTATATATAGGACTTGACTAATTATGTTTATTATGGATGGTGTGAGGCTGGTATGATACGGTGATTTTAATATTTATATTCGATGAATATGTAAATTTTACTCGTGTTCGATATAAATATATTGAGCGGTTAGAGGCTCCCATGGTGTCCCTATTCATAAAGGGATTTTATCTTGACTTGTATGAGAATGCTAATATTCATATCTGACTCGTACAATTAACGAGTATATAAAATTATATTCCTACCCGATTTTAATGTATCGGATGCCACAGTCCCAAGTGTTTATAGTGAAAAATAACACGACATAAACAAAGGGTTCTCGGAAAAAGCGTGTTCATTGTTGCTGTTAATGATGGTTTTTCACCAAGAAAAATGTTCAAAATATCGAGGAAATAGTTGATAAAGGCTCAAGGGTCCGGAGAGACAGAAAATATTTGACAGAGGAGCCCGACCGCATGGTTCATAGAAGTTATTCCAAAGATAGAATCTGTTGAAGGCATGACAATCATTGATGCCGACTCTACCACATGAAGGGTGTTGATTTGGGGTTTTCTGAGAGTTTGTTGAAATCGACCCAATAAATTCCCTATATCTCAACCTGACCTGGTTGAGAGAGCTAAAAAGAGGCTTTGATTAGTATCATCTGCATTGGCTTGTCGACCTTAGGAACGAAGATGAGATCATATGCCGATCTGTACTAGGATCATATGATGTAAGCCTTAAGTAGGAATATAAGCTTCTAAAAGACTAATAATGACCGTGGAAAAACAATGGCTCTAATTGGAAGTATCCCCTACCAGCTGCCATAGGTCGATGCAGTGGTAAGGAGGTGGCATAGCAGATCCGCCACAGGCCATCATAGGTTGGTCTAGTAACAGTGAAATAGATTGATCTGATTGGCCAATTTAAATATAGTTGAAGAGAGTTGTAACGACAATGATGGCAAAATGACATGTGATGATGTTAGAGGCGGTGGAATAATGAATTTGGAAGCCTATATGTAACATCCCCAATCCTGGAAGGTTACCAGCAGGCAACAAAATTCCACTGTCACCTAAGCCTCTCACTGATACTAAGAAGAACTCATTTCTAATCTAATGATCACATCGATATGCATGCACACGCATACCATGGAATTGACTTACTGCATTAACCACACATAAACTACACATCATCTGGATGAACTTTACAAACTCATCTGAAAATCATGTAACTGTCATACATCAAAATGAAGCATAACAAAAAAATACATTCTCTATGAATGTAGATCTGACATGATGGAGCACCATGACTAGTGATTGTAGTGCTGCTCTTGTCCATGATCTCTGTCTCCAAAATATGGCTGTGGCTCACCAGTGAAAAGATCCAGCAAAACTGGAGAGTGGAGGGGGGGTGAGTCCTAAAGAATCAGTGAGTGGAACTGTAAAATTTGAAAATAATATGAGTAACGCGGTGTCAAATACTTATGAATAAAAGCTATTTCCGAATTCATAAAACTTAAATCAGGTCTTTCCTTTAAATTTTTTTTTATGAAAAATCATTTGTAAAATCATCTTTCTGAAATATCCGAAAATCTGTAGAAAATCTGACGCATGAGGGCGTTACGTCTCGTCGTCCCCCCATACGCCTAAACTAATGGTCTTGGGGTGTTACGTCTCATCTATCCCTTTAACCCTAAAATTAGGATCTAGGGGCGTTATGTCTCGTCATCTACCTAGTCCTGAACTACGTGTGCACACGTTATGGATCCGTCAATTCCAAGTTACATCTGAGGTGGGTTTTTTCACATGCCTCCAAAATAATAAATTCATGCCTTTGAAATCATTTTCATCATCAAAACATATATATGATATCAATTTTTATCAAAAACGCTTAAGTCATATATCTCAACTCACATGAAATCAGTAATTCAAAAAACATTTTAATAAAGATCAATTGAGTCAAAAGAACTACAAATCCATATTTTAAAACATAATAGAAATTCTGAAATAAGTACTCCAATCACAGTACTACGACAAGTCAGGCGCGGTACACATCGTATGTGATCTCCGAGTTCCTTGATGTCGATCTAAAGTCAAAGAAACCATTAGTTTTCTTGTAGTTGATAGGACATAATATGTAATGCATGATTGACATTTATGCTTGTAATATGACATAACGCGTGTATATACACTTATACGAAACCCTTATGATACCCTCTAACATCTTTGGATAAAATTGATCCTGGATAATTTGGTCACGCGTCGCGACACTGGTCAATGGGTAACGCGACGCTCACACAACCAGCTAAGGCAGTGAGCATCTGATGGTTCTGCATCACGACGTTAGGGGTTGGGCGTCACGACTCCCACACGCGTCGTGATGTTTAGGGTTAAGCATTGTGACTTCCCAAAAATGGAACTGAGACAGTAAGCTTTCTTTGTTTCCATGTCACGACGCTGGTCCATCGGCGTCGCGATGGTCACACGAGCATACTGGGCATCGAGCATCCTTTTGTTTCGAGTTTGTGCGTCGCGACGCTAGCACGATTATAGGGCAAACACTAATTCTCCACCTTCACTTTCAATTTTCTACAACACCATTCTAGTTATACCAACTACAAATATGGAAATCATCATCAATATAACCTTCTAACATTATCACAACATCCAAATCTCATAGTCCCCAACTTAGCACAATTCCTAGGGATTTCATAATTGGGGGTTTCACAAAACATTACTCCTTTAATACAATAAACACATAAACACATCAACCATAAGTCCCCAACATCCTTTAATCATCAAATTCTAAAAAAAACTTAACATTTCAAATTTGGGTTAAGTTTCCTTACCTTGAATTAAATCATTCCTTCACCAATAGAATCTCCAAACCTCACTTTCTTTTTTTCAAGACTTGATTTGAGATGGGTTGGACTAGATTTTCTTTGGAGATTTTGCAAGAAAATGAAAATTTTCTCCATTACTCTCTACACTATTTTTGGCCAAGGGGAGTAAATGAGGATTTTCTCCATTTTTTTTCTTTGTTTCTAAAACATGCCCAAAATAAATCTAGAAAAGTCTTGAAATTATGGCTTTTCCAGAAACAAAAAGGATATGGGCCAAAATTTTGGAATTCTTATTGGGCCTTAACTTGGGCTAATCTTACTCAAACTTTTCTTATGGCCCACATGTGTAATAAAATTATTGGGCTTGACATAAGATTGGGCCCACCAAGTCATCTCTAAAATTTTCGCTAATGCACGGAGAAAAATCTATCTAAACCACCGAGTTATCACACTAGTTGCACTTATGAAATTTTGAATCATTACACTATATAAAAGGGTTGAAGTCTCAGATTTAAGAGTTAGTTTTTTTACCATCTCATAACTTGTAAAAAGCTAAGAGCTTAAGAACTAGTGATAGAGAGATAAATTTGGTCAGTCACCTGACCCATTGAGAGGATTTTACCGGGCTTGTGTATGACCCGATATGTTTTATCATTTTATCATTTCTCTATTGTAACTCGGGTTGGTTTTAATCATGAGCAGTAATAAAATACAACATTTTATCCCGTGGACGTAGGTAGAAGCCAATCTACATCGAACCATGTAAACTATGTGATTTATCTGTTTGCTTGCTAAGTTTGCTTTGGTTCCCAAACAACCAAATAAATTCACTGCAGAGCGAGGTCTATTTGATGTGGTAATTTCCTATATTTCCTTTGGAATAAAAAATAGCCGTCAATAGTTGGCGACGTCTATGGGATTAGTATAAAAAGCAACACAACATACTAAGACGATGGCAGGAGATGAGAATCAAAGAGCTCATGAGGCATTAACGACAAAGTGGATGAAAAAGATGGAAGAGAACTTACACTTGGAAAGGGAAAAGAAAATTCAAATTCAGTCATAGGTTCTGACCCTATACGAAATATTACACAATAAATTAAAATAAGTCATAACTATTATTTCTATGGATTACTATCAAGCACCGTTAAGTTTAATAATTATGAGTCAAAATAAATAGAATAATGCGGTAAATAAAATCGACACAATAATTTTATTAACAAAGTGGAAAACTCGTGCGAGTAAAAACCACTCCGGATATCTAGGCTACTAGCCAAAATCCACTATAATGAGAAAAACTTACAGTGATGGTAAAAGAACTATGACAGCAACTCCACTGACTCTAATACCTCTATACTGTAATAACCCAAAGAACTCCTCGAGCCCATACCAAACGACCTTCTTCAGAACCTTTGAAGTCTCTAAATGGATCAACTCTGCAGCACGCAATGCCAGAACTCCGACTACCAATCTTCCTTCTTGAGAACTCTGAAGGCTTAGCAGATTGGGTTAGGTTGGGTTTGTATTGATGGACACTCAAAATTCAATCTCACCAAAAGAAAGAAGACATGGTAATCAAAAGAGTCTTCAAGGTGAAAATCAAGAAGGTTGAAAGTAACAAAGATTTTAGTCTTTGAATAATGTGTTCTCAACACTTGTGAATGTGGCTCTAAGTTTATTTATATAGGCAGGGTAAAGGTAAGGCTTTTTCTTATGTAAAACTAGTTCAAAACGTGTCAAAAACAACCCACATACGCATGGATATTCGAACGTCTCTCAAACGTAACTCAAACGCAAAATTTCTGCCTCCAGGTATTCGAACGCAATTACGAACGCGACTCGAACGCACGTCACATACTAGTTCTGAGGTGCAATTTAAAATACTCATAACGTTCTCGTCCCTTAGCCAAATCATGTGTTATTTATATGTATGCGATAGTCTTCGAGTATACTTTCCAATGACACTGACCTCATGTCAATTAGAGCTCTAAAACCTCTAGAATGTTCAAAAGAGTGAACATTGCTATGATATATCCATTTGATGTTGTCCAAATACTTGTCCAATTGCTCTGAGAACTTCAACACTCGTTACAACTCAATTGAACTTGTTTTTGTTACAGACATTGCCAAAAAATATGGAACTAAAAATCTCCCCATTTGGTATTTCGTGACAAAACACTACATAATATAAAGACTACAGTAAAAGACCCAAAAAGAAAATAGCCTACTGCCAACCATCAAGACCGTGACTTATTATAATATGACTCGATCTAATACCTAACCAAGTAGTCTTGAAGTCGATGCCACCACAGCCACTAATTTGCTCACCTGAACCATCCACAAACAACACTATACTGTGAAAAATATCGGGAATATAAAGACAAAATAAAATGAAATAAAAATCTCATGCATGTAAAGGTAGATATCCTACTGCCAACTTAATCTTACTCCCCCTAAAAGGAGATATAAAATAGATTTATTACTCCCCCTTTTTGTCATGAAATGGCAATAGGTAAAATTAACACATCAATATACCAATTAAAATCACATGCAAGAGAATATGAAAACTTAACTTACTCCCCATCACTAACAGCCCTACCTAGTTAGCAAAATAAACAAATGGGAAGTACGCTAAATAACTCAAAATTATACAATTCTAAAGGAAATGCAAAATGCAACGACATGAAATGCACTCACCAGCACACAATGAGTAAAATATTATCAAAACAAACGACTCAAAATAATACTTCAAGCAAGTACAATGATGCCCAGTCAATACTCGACTATTTATGAAATGAAATAATATGCACCACTTTTGGTCATTCTAAATAATACACTCATGCATATGACGTAAACACTAAAAAATAGAAAGTACTTGCGTGAAAAAATTAGTGCACAACAAATCAAGGCTTAAGACCTTATTTTATGAGCGGGACACAGGCAAAGAAATCCCATCTCTTGACACACCAAGTCCATAAAATAAATGTTCAAAATCATTACCACTAGGACCTGAAAATAAGTAACATTAGTTGCATGCTATTAAATTCTCCCTTAAAATGTGAGCTCTTAATTAATCTCTTTCGAGTGAAGGGTTTTTCCCTTATCGTTTGAATATGGCCCATTAGCTCTTTTGCTTTTGAGACTCATTTAAACTGTTTATTATTATTATTATTATTATTTTTTTTTTTTTTAACTTTTACAAGGGGATATCATAAGGTCAACTAGTCAAAGGTCACACTATTAAGTGATCTACGTATGACATATATTAGATTGCCAGTTTAAAAACTAATACATGCGACCACGCCTCAAAAATAAAAATGTGTATGTGAAACGTAAGAACAAGATATACCATGGATTTTTATCACATACTCATGCACATAGAGCATCAAGAAAAATAAAAACATATTATACATGTATAACCATATATCATACATTCTTGGATCACATGCAACAAGCTTTTCATGCTCTATCAAGCCATAAAATAATTTTGGTCTTTATCATTTTATATTTTTTTGTATTAATTTGTTTATCACAAAAAATAAAATAAAATAAAAGACACAATATGGCTTCTCTATCCAATGGTACGTGGAGTTGTATTCCTGAGTGTAGATCATACTACCGTCCATTCAGAATCGGCTATGAAATTTATGTCTGGGTTTCCATCATATATACCAATGGACATATAACAAAAATAAAACAAACACACACCCATATGCAAAGAAAATAAAAACATACAGTCGTGCAAAAACATAAAACACACACACACACACATGCAATGGGGAAATATGAATGTAACAACTAAGAAGAATTACATCGAAATGTACTCTCACCATGCTTGCTAAGGTCAAGGCATTCATAAGTTGATGGAAAGTCATCTCACTTCCTCACCCAAACTTTCTTAGGAGTCTTCTTTACTTGAGAACTCTTAGTTAGCAGTGCAAGTTTCTCAATAATCAATAGAGTCTGTTTTACTAGTGCAAAAATTTGAGACGCTAAATTTAAAGAATTAGATCGAGTTGAAACACTCTTAGGCAGTTTCTTTTGTTTGTGCAACATGAAGCACTTAGGCCTAATGTGTCCTGCCTTTCCACAGTGATGGCACACAGGCACTGACCGGTGCAAACACACGCGTATAACGCAAGCGCACGTATCGTTCAAGTAGTATAAAAATATCGATCCCACGAGGACTTAATTCCTACTGTTGTTATTAATTATTGAATCTATTTATTTACAGGTATCTAATTATGGGGAGAAGGGAATTGTTTGCTTTGATTGGTTGAATGTGGAATTGCTTAATAAAAATAAAATAAACAAAAGAAAATACTAAGGAAAATAAAATAAACAGACTCAAAAGATCTAGGGTCGTGACTCCACACAATACTGTTAAAAGGATGAATTGATTCTCTTATTTATGTGTACTAATTCAGTTTGCTAACCTGGAACACGAAAATATGCAAAAGCCTCTTCCGATGGTCAGACGCAAATACCCAATATAACCCAATTGAACCATATGTCTATGTCAACCACATTACCTGGATTCATTAAGTTTAAGTTCCAATTATGGCTACCCCCGCCCGACAGGTATATTCCTATCCTGTAAGGAAATCTATTAAAGGGTTATCTATCCTCAAGGAAGATCGTGGGCTATTGAATCTAAGGCTGAAACCTAAAATCCCTATGTCTAGTTCATTTTAGATTTACTCTATCAATCTTATTAATTGCCAGTTAACAAGACGCATTAAGCTGAAGACTCAATAAACAAACTAAAGAACTACCCATAAAAAGAAAATCAATTATTAAGTGTGTGTATTGTGTTTCACCATTTCCCTAGAATAAAAATAAAATACTGGGGGTTGGGGATCCACTTTTACTATTTATAATTTAGATATCTCCCTTAATATAATACAAAAATTAAACATGATATTACCGACCAGCCATAAATGTGGTATTCTTTATTAAGTCAAATTAAGTCCGACCAGCCATAAAGGATGTAATAGTATTTGAACATAAACCAGCCATATAGGCGGTAATTGTTGGATAATATGACCCATAGCGTCACTATTTGCACAGATCATTGTGTTGTTGTAGCAAATTAACTATGTGACAAGGAAATTGCACTCTCATCATTTGTGATTAGATCACTATAGATATATAAATGAAGAGAGGTCCCTATGATTAGTACCTGGATTGAGAATGATATGAGACAGTATCAATCCCCGAGGGATTAATCATTAAATATCCATAGCCGGAGTATTATCGAGACTGGACATCGATAATGCGGAATAGGCTAGTATTACACTTGTGTGCGTTGTGAGGGCACAACGGCATAGTTCTCATATATATAAGTATCGGATACTTATGCAAGTGCGATAGGAGGTCGTGTTTCACCGATAGTACGGGAAACAGCTTCGCTCTGGATAGACCCCTCGGAATCCCATTGGTATTATGACTATGTGTCTATGGGAGGCCGAAATCAAGGTAGGTGTGTATAGTCTTAACCTGAGACTTACATCGCTAATACTTGCGATAATCGGTAGACTTTGGTCTTGGTGGTACAGGGCTTTAACCGGTTCTGCGTACACCACTTCTGGGTTTATCAGAGAGTCGTAGTGTATTGGGTGTGATGTCAAGATGGAAGTATCACTTCAGTCATAGTGGAGATGATGTCACGCAGGATACGATACTAGTGCTCTTGAGTGATGCGCATCCAATCGGGATATTGTGACCAGGTCATGAATATCCGATTATAGAGACTATGTTACCAGACATCCGACATTTTCTTCGGACGGGGCAGACACTTATCCAGCCCCAGCCCTAGCACGTGACTATCCGATACTGGGCTGATATGCACAATACAATTGTATACTACGCTTGATACAGATCTTAATATTCTTAAATGGATATGTCCGGAGAATTGGGTAGACTTGGTGCTTTGCTAGGAGTCGACCTTGTCTCGTAAATCGGTAGAACGTAGTACTTGGTACGTACGTGATTCGGATACACCGACGACCGTATTTACTGCCAACGTATCCGGGGATCTCATGGGTCGCTTCCCGATAATCCACCGATGACGCATAACTCGCACTCTTAAATAATCTGGGATTATATAGAAGAGAGAGAAAATTAATCTAGGATTAATTACAGAGATATTTTATCTAGGATAAAATATCGTCTAGAGAGAGATAACGATTAATTTGGAATTAATCGATTAAATTAATATATTCGATATATTAAACGAAATTAGATTTGGACGCGGAATTAAAATTAGATTTTAATTCGGGCGAACGAATTAATTTAGAATTAATTCGTTAGCGACGTGAATAGTGAATTTGCTAGGCGTAATCATTTAATTACGACGCGACGGAAAAATCGTTAATTTGGAATTAGCGAACCCGAGCCCGAGTGTGATTGCGAGCGCATTCGTATTTCGAATTCGAGTGCGGCAACGCAAGTCGCATCAAGCGTCAAATCATTCGTCACATCAAGCGTCAAATCATTCGTCACACCAAGCGTCAAATCAAATGTCACTTTGAGTGATGTGATTGATTGATGTGATTGATTGATTGAAAGACATGTCACTTTATTAAAGTTGATATGACTTAAAGTTGATGTGAATAGTTGATGCAAGTGGTTGGAAAGCATCTTTAGCTTTTTGGCTCCAACATTTACTTGATTTTGAATTAAAGTAAATGGTAAATCATTTTTATATTTTGGAAAATATAAAAGGAAAATTGATTTACACTTTTGAATTGAATTACACAACTTTCTTCTCTCTCTTTTCTCTCTTCAAACTCACGCCCAAACTACAAAAGTGGACTGGTTTTTGAAGCCAAAATGGCGTGAGCAATGGGAAGCAAGAGTTGGGTTTTTGTGGCAAAAACCGCAAGTGCTAGCACACTAAGAGACTTGCGAAGGTGGTAGGGAGGTTCACCCATGAGGCGGGACTCATCCGACGGAGTTTGGAGCTTCGAAATGAGACCCGAAACTGCCAAACCAGTGAGCATGAACTGCAGCAGTGGGCGCACCAAACCAGTGGGTTTTGTGGCTTCAATCGTCTTCAAATCGACTCAACCGATCGATGTGAGTATTCCGCTATCTCCGTTGATGTGTTCACACATTGTTTTCATGTCTTGTTTGATCTTGGGACCTAGATAATAACCAAACAGTAATTACCTGTCACCTAAAAACCAGCCATATAGGCGGTGCCACATTATGTCAAATAAATAAAACCAGCCATTAAGGCGGTAATCTTTTATATTTTGAATTATAATTTTTATATTATATTTAAGGGAGATTAATCTAAATTAAAATAATAAAAGCTTCACCTTATCCCCAGCGGTAAATTAACTACTAAACATTAAAGAAAGGTAGAAGAAGAGAACTACTATTACTGAAAATTAAAAGACATAAATTAAAAATATTATTTATATATACAAAAATAGATGCTTCCTATAAAATCAGGGAGAATTTCCCAAGGAGAGCATGAAGAAAAATGAATCTGGCGGCCTCCTTTTATAGGCATATTTTGGTCCAGCGTCGCGACGCCCAAAATGCACTAGCGTCGCGACGCTGGCAACAGTCCACGCGGGTTGACCACGCGTGTGTCGGCAGCAATAATTGAGACACGTGTCATGCTCTGGTTGGCTGGCAATGCGGTCCAATGAAATCCTGCCACATGTCAGCTTGTGATTGGGTGGAAATTCGGTCTAATAGAATGGTGACACGTGGCGTGCTCTGATTCATCGATTATTCGGTCCAATAGGAAGAGGACACGTGGCACGCGCTTGGGTTGGTCGAATAGGATGTTGACACGTGGCGACCGGCGCACGTTAGTAGAACCGTTGTGATGGTGACACGTGGCACGGCGCACGTTAGCATGATTGGCGCACTTTAGCAAATTTTGACCAATCAGGTTTTGACACGTGGCTGACGGCACACGTTAGCAGATCCGGCGCAGGCTGGGCGTCGCGACGCGCAAGGCTTCAGCGTCGCGACGCCGAAATGACAAAAATGCCATTTTTGTCTAATTTTGTGCATTTTGCCCCCAAATTGTCTCCAATACTTTCCAAACTTTATTTATCTGCAAAATAACACAAAATACATCAAAACGTTCATAAAACTCGAGAAAAAATACAAAACATTAGGCTAAATGAGTGGGAATAAGTGATGTAATTACCACTTATCACACCCCCAAACCTAACATTTTGCTAGTCCTCGAGCAAAACAGAAAATAAAATAACAAAAAGAAACAAAATTAACTAAGCCACTTTCGTAGGGATCACGATTGCATTTAGCGTATGCAATAAGCCTTTAAACCCCTAGGTGTCCCTAGTGGACGAGTTGTAGTCTCGTGAGGGCTTACAGCAACGATACCCACAAACGTTTTTACAAAAGTAAAAAGTTAGTAAAACTAATGCACACAAAAGCAAAAAGACAAGCGAAAAGAGAATAAAGAAGTTAGTGACTAATCAGGTGAAACTTCTACTCCAAGTTACTAGTTGTTTTGTTTCTTTCTAAATTACTAAATAAGTAAATTCTCCGATTCCATTCTCCATATACACAGCCAACATAATATTAAACAACTCATTTTTGCCCACAACAGTCATAAGTGCAGTTGATAAGAGAGTAATATTTTTGTCCTAAAGTTCTATCAGATTTCACACCTTTTTGTAGCAATGGAATAATTTTTCTGAATTTTCTGTTTTTTTTCTTTGATTTTTATGAATTTTGACTTTTTATTTATATACAATATCTTCCGTCTATGTAGCGAGCTTTGGGTCGGTGACTCCCAAACCAGTTGGCTTTAGGGCACCAGGTGTTAAGACACCTCTACGGACTTAATTACCCAGACTTCAGATATATATATTTATTTTTGCAGCATCTTTGATCCATGTAGCGAGTTTTGGGCCAGTGACTCCCAAACCAGTTGGCTTTAGGGCACTAGGTGTTAAAACACCCTTATAGACTTAATAACCCGGATCTTAGATACTTTATTTTTGTACATCAGAATTTTTTTTTTTTTATTATTCCATTACTATTTATAGATGCTTCCTCCAATTAAACTAGAGCACGGAATATTACAAACTTTTCAATTACAGCTCATGTCCGTATGTTACTATGCATATTGATAATACCTGTCAACTGAGAATATGAAGATTCATTTTAGTCAGTATTATGGAGAATTCACAAATTAAATAATTTAAAAGGAAATAAACAAAAATTAACTTGTTTCGAAATAGGTTTGAGATACGTCTCAGGAGTGGAAACTCCTTACTCAGCTATCTCTTACCAATTTCACCATTTTAGTCAAAACATAAAAACACAAAATATTTTTGTAATTTTTGAAAATTTTTCAATTTTTTTGTATTTTTCCAAAAATTTTAGACTAAAAATAAAAACAAAATACAAACAAGTACTATTAACTATACCTCACCCCCAAACCTAAATGAGACATTGTCCCCAATGTCTTAAACAGTAAAAGAAGAGTTTAGAAAATAATACCTGGTTAGCTGAAATTCTACAGGAAAATTAAAGGTTAAGATCCAGATTTATTCGACGCTTCTTACCACGATCATCATCGGACCATTTTATCTTTGAAATGATAGGGTCTGCTTGTGGTTCATAGGCTATGAGTTGGTCAATTAGATCCGGAGTAGTTCTGGCAGTGAAGAGGAGTTCTTTCATAGGTTTT